>OX940804.1:20897372-21018593 GCA_954870605.1 Acer campestre | reverse complement strand
GGGATTCAACATAGGCATGTTGTTGCATGAATTCATGATAGGTGGTGTCGTCATAACCAACACTATCCATCACAGTTCTTGCTTGAATGTCTTGAACCGTCTTCACTTCCACTTGCCATTGAAAAAATTGAATTGTAAAAATTCTAGAAGAATATGTAAAATAAATGGATGGAAATTTTTTTTTTTTTTTTTTTTTTTGGAAATGAATTTGAATTGAGTAAAAATAAATGTAATTGTAAAATAAAATAAATTTAAATGATTTAGTAATTGAGAAAGAATTGGAGATTTAGAGTGGGGAAAATGAATTGGGAGAGGAGAGAGGGGGGGGGGGGGGGGGGGGGGTGGTATGGTATTTATAAAATACAAAGAAAAGAGAAGAAAAAAAGGCTAGAGCCATTAGCCCAAATGGTTTTTTTTATTTTATTTTATGTTATTTTAAATATATCTAAAAAGGAAACCGTCGGTTCCCAAACCGGAACTGAACCGCCGGTTTGGAACCACTAGTTTGGATCTGATTTTTGAAAAAAAGAAAACTGAAACATGAACCTTAAGGGTCCGGGTTCATGGTTCGGTTCCAAAACCGAAGCCGAAAATTGGTTTCGGTCTGGTTCTATAGAGAGCAGTGAATGCCATGTTTGGAGGTGTGGATAGTCACCAATTTACCTATATCCAAAATCGAAGCTTGGGATGCTCTTCAAGTAACTAATGAAGGAACCTTGGCAGTAAGGAAATCTAGGCTTCAAATGCTCACTTCACAATTTAAGAGCTGTGATCGTTCTAAATATGTATATGTTTTGAGCGCCTATTTCCTTACCTTTGTAATCATTTTCTAGTTTTTTTAAGTGTTTAATTGTTTGTATAAGTGATTTCAAGCATTTTCCACATCCTAGGGTACTTTGACTTCAATATTGAGATTTCAAGTTGAAAAGAGAAAAAAAAAAAAAAGGAATTTTGAAGAAATCTACGACTTCAAGTAGTAGATTTAGTCTAGAGAGATCTGCTAGATCAATTTGCGACATCATCAACCAGAAGCAAGTTGTAGATGTTTTTCAGAGAACTCTACCAGTTCAAATCTACGAGTTTAGCTCGCAGATGCAAATTGCAAAATCAATCCAGAGGATTTTGCCGATCCCAATCTGCGACCTCCAACCAGCATAAGATTTATGATACAAAAATTTTACGACTTCGAGTCGCATATCCAAGTCACAGAAGTTGCCTAGAAAGTTTCTACCCATCCAGATCTACAACATCAATCAGCAATAGACATCTGTGAGTTCAATCTGCAACTTCAAGTTGCAGATTTGAGTCGCAACCGACTACCATGTCAGTATTCAATTTGACATTTTATTGGTTTCCACACCCACTATACATCCAAAACTATCCAGAATGACCTAAATATCATAATATATATTATTTTTGCTTTTAAAAGTGCTTTGTAAAGAAAAAACTAGTTCTTAGTTTTAGATTAGTTCTTGAAGAACCTTTGAGAAGATTAAAGAAGAAGTTTGTAATCAAAGTCAAGGATTTTCATCCAGGATTATGGGTTGTATCTCTTTCTCTCTCTACTTCTCTTTTGTAATTGATTTAATGATGTATAGCTAAATTCTTTGAGATGTAAGGGATTGATGCCCATTTGTTATTAACCTTGATCTAAATCAATCTATTCCTTGTATTCACCTTATCTTATTTATGTATGTGCAATTAATGTATGAACTATACATTCAATGCAAGTTTCCCTTGCTAACAAGCATTTAATATGCTTTTGAGTGGTTGGAATGACAATAATGTGATTGAATAAGCATAGCTCTTATCCTTCACTTTTTCTTGGAGTAGATATTGATTGAGCATACCCATGCCTATTAATTCTACTTACTCTTGTTGATTAAAGATTCATCAACCTATTACTCCTTTGAATTCCTTAGGTTGTGTAGTTGATGATTATCTTTCTTAATGAATACTTGAAATAGGGTCACATGCTAGGTTGGTGAATAGTGCTTAATATAGATTGATGTATGGTCTAAGTTAATACTTATGTTGCATCGTTTTTGAAATATACAAACGCGGTTAAATTGCCTAAAGCTAAATAGAAGGGGGGTGAATAGGTTTTTATACCTTTTTCGATCCCTTGAAACAAACAAGAGTTTGTCCCTCTAGATAGCTTAAATCACAACACTTAAACAATATAAAATATGTGTAGACAATTGAAAAGCATTTTCAATAAATCATTGTCAATCAAGTCTACAAGTTGCAAGTGAAAGAATTATATTAAAACTAAAAACAAAGAATACTTGTATTCATAATATTGTCCAACATGTACAAGTACTAATCAAGATATGATTATGTACAAATGAGTCAATATACAAAAGAATGATATATACAATTTTGATCAAATGGAATGCTTGTATCCCACACTTTACATAATCTTGTTTACAAAAATATCTAGAAGTGAAGATTGTGAAACAGGATTCAACCATACACATATACATATATAAAAGGTAGAGATAGGAAGAATTAATAGAAGAGATTTTTTTAATGTGGTAAAACCTCCGAAGAGGAAACATCCACAAGTTAAATCTACAACCATTGGGTACTATGTTCATTGGATGATAGATTAGAAATTCCTCAAAAGTGACAAACTCATGATACACTCCCTATTGGACTCTATGTCTACCCAACCCCATTAGTAGATTAGAAATTCCTCAAAAGTGTGAAACACTCTCTATTGAACTCTTTGTCTACTAAACACCATTGATAGATTAGAAATTCCTCAAGAGTGAAACAACTCATGAAACACTCTCTATTGGACTCTATGTCTAATCAATATCCCAGGCCTACCAATGTCATAGCCAACTTTCTATCCAAAGCACTCATACCTCTAGAAAGCCTCCCTTGCATAGCTATCTGGATCTCCCCGATTCTAGCCATGACTTCTTGCTTAGTTATCCGGACCACTTGTCCTAACCAAGACTCTTTGCTTGACTATTCAGACCACATGTCCTAGCCAAGACTTCATGCCTTTTACAAAGACTTCCTAAGTGTGATCAATGAATGCAAATGCAAACAAGCACTCATCATAGAATATGAGATCCATGGGAACTAGACATTAGCATGTGAGCACATAAATCAAAATTGTCTAGTTACTAAACATGAATAAAACCTAGAACATGTGAAACACCTAACACGTTATATTCCTAGATTCATTCATGAAACTAAAACTTGAATCAATCATATACATTAAGCACATATTCGAGATGTTAGTAACATACACAAACATGCTAGATTCACAAGATATGATCAATGAAAATCCTAGCAAATATTTAGAGCATATATTCACACAATAATCATTTAACTCCTAATTGGCTCTAAATACAAAATCTAATGTGCTAATCTTAGATTTGTTCAACTAATGAGTCCTAGCACATGATAAGGCTATCAATCATGAAAATAAAGTCAATCAAAGAACAAATAGCCCTAGATAATAAGCTAATCACAATACAACTAACAAACATGTGAAAACCTAGATTTCAAGAAAACCTAGTTCACATTTAAGTCTCTAATTAGACAAGATTAGCCCATGATTGAAGCATTACTTCGCAATAGCATTTTTCCAAGTTACACATACATATAGAAGAAGAAAACCTAAGGTAATTGAAGACTTTAAAGATCAAAACACAAAGCTTAGATCAATACCTATGGAATCCCGTGTAATTTCGGTTTTGAGTGTAGAACCACCATAAAACTTGATCAAATGGTTGAATTGGAAAAGGTAGGTGACTTCAATACAAAGATTCTCCAACTTGAATCACTCAAATCGGATGAGAAATGAGAAAGTTATGGTGTTTGGAAGTTGAGAAAGTTGGAGAGAAAATTCTGCACTTCTATTTTTTTTTTTCAAATTTTCTTTTTAGAATCAAATGAAAGGGAATGAGATATTTAAAAGAGATGGAAAGGACAGATTGGGGCAACCAATGGCCACGTGCCACCTCTGCTCCCCGAGAGATGCGTGGCCATCTTGTGGGTAAAAGGCCCTCCTCCCCGAGATGGCCACACGCCAACTCGTGATTGGTGGCAATTTGCTTCCTTCCCTCGCACTCCCTCGTGTTCTTCAACCGTTCTCTGACCTCTAAACTCCGAATTCGAATCCGTTTACTGATTACAAACCATGACTCTCTCATGCACATGGATGACTATGAAACTTTGACCAAAAGTTATGAATTTAACTCGGTACACGGAGATGAAGACAATGCATGGTAAGTGAACAGAAAGTTTCGTAACTTCCTACTCGAAACTTGAAAACTAATGAATGAGTAACCGAAACGACCAGAACTCAATAAGGAATAATCTGATATCACAAAAACATGAACAAACAAACACATGAATACACAAGTATGTCATTTCCTAGATATATTCCTAGAACATGCAATTTACAAAATTTGTCAATTTAAGTCTAATGCATGAGAATACAATATCAAGTGTGTAAATGTGTTATACCAATTAAGCACAATGATACAGGGACACATATGGATGCAATGTGTGTGTGTACCGAAGCCTTTTAAGAGAAATGAGGTCTAAATTAACCTTTATTAAGCAATGAAGCATATTCCTCTTAAAGACTCCATCTTGCTTGATAAGTTGACTAATCTTTCTTGAAGCTTGAATCATCATCAATCTAAGATAACCAATCAATACAAGTGAAACATTGTTTTGATAAAAATTTATGCCAACATAACTCAAAAACCTAACAAGATTCTCTTGCATTTCATTTCTCTTAAGTTGTTTCATTAACAATTTTCATTAGCAATTTTCTAGAACGGTCATAACTTAGTGTTAAATTGATATTTGTAATTCATCATTAGTGATAAGATTTTAATATTCTATTTACCTTTAATTAGTTTAAATCACATGTTTAATCTTGCATGATTAACAATAAGAATAGGCTTTAATGCTTGTAGTAGACCTCTTCCTCGTGGGAACGATAACCCTTACTTGTGTTCACTTGCGAAGGGTTGTAGACTCGCATGCTCCATTTCAATTACGCATTTTCATTTGTGTAATATTAGCATTACCATTTGGAGCATGTCAAAATCTTGGCGCCGTTGCGGGGGAAGTAGTGGAATATATACTTGGTCAGGCTTTAGTTTCATGTTCATTATTGCATTAATTAGTTGTAGCTATATTTAGTTCATCTAACTTAGTTGAAAATTCTGTCTTTCCGTTTCAGGTTTGAAACAGTTGTATGCACGGTTGAAGATCACTAGGAGGTCTTTTGTTTTTGAGTAGTAAGGTGATCAAACCAAAATTGGTATGATTTTGGCCCTCATTTTCGACTCTTTTGGCTTGATTCTCGAGCATTTTCCAATGATTTAATTATGTAAATTAAGTGTTTTCGAGAATTTATAGAATTCGGGGGCATTGAAGTAATTTTGGTGAAATAAGGGCAAAAATGCAAATTATTGAAAGAAGATTGAAGTTATTGTGATATTGGAAGAGATCAGGGGCCTAACTGCAATTCGCCACGTAAGGCAAGTAGCAGGCGCTACGTCATCAGTTGATGCGATGTGTTTTGAATTGATAATGGGCTTCTTAATGAACCTCAGCGCAAGCCCAACAAAGCAGCCCACAAACATCACTTATCAAAACGGCACCGTTTTGATTAAAATGAGTAGACCAAGCGAGGCCCAAGACAGGTGGCCCAAACCACGCCCAAGCCCATTTCGCCAGCCTATGCACATGCCATCTCAGTTCTAATTGCACCCTTGCTCCTTTCTAAATGAAGCCCATTTAAGACTAATGAAAGAGCAGCCCACTACACCCCATCTCTCTGCTAAGTGCACCCCTTTACTATTCATCATTTCCTCCCTTCCTCACGCGTATAGCAGCCTTTGGACTCCTCCAAACCCTAAGCACACCGGTGGCCGGAAAGCCACCCAAACCAACCTATCGGTGGTCGAAAATTGATCGGAATTAAAGGCCACACGACCGATAGCCCAGTCGTTGACCTTCTGGGCCTCCAATCGACAGGAATTTCCTCATCCAATTCTCGCCCAAATCTTCCCATTTTACCCCTAGGTCGTCATGGCGACAGGGAGTTGATTTTTGCACCTGATGATGTCGCCACTTGCATCCCCAATGTCGCCATTTGATGCCAAACTATGAACTTCACTGTGCTCAAGTATGATTGGCTGATTTTAGGTGGAAAATTACAGAAAGGCCCCCTTGAGGGGCCAAAATGGCAATTTACAAGTATAGGGGGTGTTTTGGTAATTTTACCATCCATGACCTAATTCAAAAATAGTATAAATTCACCCCTATTTTCTAATTTGAATCCAATCCTATTCTCTCCTACCTATCTCCTTTTCATCTTAGGATCACCATTAATCATCTCCCAAACTCCTCCATTTCTATACTTGAACTAATCTTTTCCATCCAAAAACTCACATCAAATCTTGATTTCTTCCCTAGATCATTCCTTCTCTACCATTCTCTACATCACAAAACCTTTGTCACTCACCATTAGCCATCCACCTATCTAGACACATCATCTTCCTCCATTCTTTGCACTAGGAGCATCTAATGAGAACAAGGATCAAGCACTAAAGAAGGAGGCCCAAGGGTGATTTCCTTATCATTTACTTGTTTTCTATTTTATTGCTACTAAGTGTAATTAAACCCCTAATCTAGGGGATTGATTTGATAAACATTTGGTTGTGGGTATTTGCTTAAGCTTGTAATGAATCTCTATATGTGTTTTATTTATTTATTCATTAGATTCTATTCATTATGTGATTGACTTGTATATCCATTTGTTAATTACAATCTTGTTTAGAATAACATGTTATGCAATCATTCTTGGATTGACACCCTTGAGTGATTAAGAACCCAATAAATAGGATAGATTAGTGGAGGGTATATCAACCACACTAATCTAAACCTTAATTGGTTAACATGTAGAGATTGGTCCATTAAAGTTGCTTAAAAAGCACTACCCATACCCACTTGCTAATCAATCAATTCCCTAGCATCTATATTAATTGTTTACATCCATTTCTCTTATCAAGATTGTGAGTCTTTTATTTTTCATATCACCATATTTTTAGTTAGGTTTATTTTGTATGTATGTTTGATGGTTTGACAAACCATACACTCATTCATCCATTTATGATTTATTTTATTGCATATAGATTAGCTAATTAATTCAACATATTACTCTAATTCCCTGTGGAACGAATTCTGAAAATGCCTACAAGGTTATACTAAACAACCTAGAGGGGGGGTGAATAGGTTGACACATTAGTTTTAAAAACTCTTTCGTGACTAGTGTCAAAACCTTGGTGAGCATACAAATTGACCTTTAACAAGATTGTTATGAGAAAACAATTAACACATGTATGCTCAATTCACCACCCTTAGTCTACAAAACATATATTAATAAACCATGTATCTCATATACAAGTATATTCAATGAAGTGCACATTCCACAAGTTGTACTTAAAGTATTACAATATAAGAACACTACAACTTGTTAGAGAAGAAACTATATTAAACTTAATACAAATAATTCTTGTATTTACTATAGTGCCCAATATGTACAAGAATCAATCAAAGAATACCTATACACAAAAATCAATGAATAAAAGAATTATATTTACAATTATGATCAAAATGGATATGCTTGCAAATCACACTTTACAAAATCTTGTTTCCAAATACATCACAAGTGAAGATTGTACTACAAGATTAAAACATACACAAAAACAAATATAAAAGATAGAGATAGAAAGAATTAACACAAGGGATTTTTTAACGTGGTAAAACCTTCAAGGAGGAAACATCCACGGGTTGAATTACAATCATTGGGTACTTATACATATTTGGAAAGTAAATTAGAAATTCCATAAAGTGACCAATCCTAGATCACCAACCCATGTGGAGTCTATGTTTACCCAATCCCTATTGGAAGATACAAAATCCCTCAATGATGTAAACCACCACATATTGGAACTCATACCAAACCAACATCGTTGGTAGATTAGAAATTCCTCAAGAGTGCATACATATCCCATGTACCCCGCTCTATCGGACTCTATGTCTAACCACACACCCAGGCCTACCAATATATAAGCCAACTCTCTATATAAGGCACACGTGCCTCTAGAAAGCCTCCCATGCATGACTATCCAAGTCCTCTCGACTCTAGCCATGACTTCTTGCTTGTCTATCCAAGTCCTCCCGACTCTAGACAAGACTTCTTGCTTACCTATCCAAGTCCTCAAGACTCTAGGCAAGACTTCTTGCTTGGCTATCAGAGTCATTCCAACTCTAGCCAAGACTTCATGCCTTTTACAAGGACTTCCTAGTGTGATCATGTGAATGCAAATGATGCAAACAATCAAAACAACATAGAACATGTGATCAATACATTCCATGGAACAACTAGATCTAGAGATGTGTAAACACAAGCAATAGAAAACTAGATGCAAAAACATGAATGAAAACCTAGAGCATGTGAATACAATTAACACATAGAACTACTAGATTCATTCATACAAAAAACACTTGAACAAATCATATACATGAGGCACAAGTTCAAGATGTTATAAACATACATAAAAATGCTAGAATCACAAAATGTATTCAACAAGTATTCTAGCCAAAGATTTAGAGATAGGAGATATGTTAAAAACAAATCAATCCTAAATATCTCTAAAAACACATACAAAGACTCTAATCCTAGATTTCATCAATCATGGATCAAAGACACATATAAAGGATTATTAATCATAAACTTGATCAATCAAGTCTCAAACAATCCTAGATATCAATCTAATCACAATACAACTCCCAATCATGTTAAAAAACAAAGAATCAAAGATTCTAGTCAACATGTGTCTCTAATTAGACTATTCAATTAGATTGATTATGAAGCTATCTTTCTCAATAGCATTCACTAAACATACATATACATATAGAAGAAGAAACCCCGAGCAAATTGAAGGTTTAAAAAGATGAAATCACAAAGTTATGAACTCTACCTTAATTACACGAGCTGGTTCGGTTTTCTGTGAGGATCTCTCAGAAAATCAATCAAACAGCTGCAAGACCACTTGGAAAGGGTAGAGGACTCGAATACGAACAGTCTCCAACTTGAATCACTCAATTCCGACTCCGTATGAGAAAGTTATGGTGTTTGGAAGTTGAGAAAATTTGGGAGAAAATCATAGACGGGATTTCACAATTTTTCTTCTTGGAAACAAATGGAGGGAATTGGAAAGGTTTAAAAAGAATGGGAAGAAGGGCAAAATTGTCCAAAACAAAATGACCTTTCAGCCACCTCCACGTGTGGTCAGCGTGTGCCACACATGGCCAAAGAGGAGCTCTGGCCGTGTGGCACACGTGGTCCACACGTGGCCATCTAGCTTGGCCTTTTGGCCGAGCAACCTCCTCGCACACCTCTCGCGTTCTTCAGCCGTATTCGGGCATCCGAACTCCGAATTCAAATCCGTTTTTGGATTATGAACCATGAATCCCTCACGCACGATGAAGACTATGAAACTTTGACAAATGGTTGAGAATTCATCTCGGAAAACGACGACGAACACAACTCAACGAATGAGAACGAAAAGTAGCGTAGCTACATCGTTTGGACTCGAAACTTAACGTATGAGTAATCAAAATGACCAGGACTCAACAAGGAATCAAATAAGACCATTTTCAAGTCCAAAACATAAGAAACACAAACATACAAACACAAGTTCACATATGAATGCCATTTCCTAGACATAGTCCTAGAACATGCAACTCTAAAATGTATGAGCATTTGAGTTCAATGCATGAGCATACAAAATCATGTGAATGTGTTATATAAATGGTGCACAATGATGCAGTGACACATATGAATAATTTGTGTGTGTGTGCCTAGGCCTTGTAAGAGGAATGAGGTCAATTATACCTTTGATGAGCTATGAAGCTACTTCCCCTTATCAAGCCATCATCTTGCATGTACCGTAATCAAATCTTTCTTTGAAGCCTTGTATCATCATCAATATGACCACATAAACATTACAAGATAAACACGTTTTGATATGGAATATATGCCAACAACAACCAAAAACCTAACAAATTCTAAGCTTACCGCTTTACTAGTTTTCAAAACTTAAAATATATTGTGTAAGAATTCATTTATAAACATTCTTTTGATAATTCAGAATTTGGTAACTACACAAAAAGCGAGTCATCATGAGGACATCGACCGGATTGCTAGGGTACGAAGTGATTCAGATATTCCACCAGTGGTTATTGAGATAGGAAGTGATTCATCTCCTACCGACAACACAATCATAGAGGGACCAAACCCATCTGTAATACAACGGTTCATGAAGGATTATGCACTACCAATATGGGTGCACAACCATTGGCGAGATTGCTCGATACAACTCAAAGGAATTATGAGCTTAAGAATATGCATTACAACACTCTTCCAGTCTACCACGATCAATCGAATGAAGATGCCTTTCCGTTTATGAAGGAGTATTACAATGTGATGACTACCATACATTTGGAAGGAATCACTGAAGACCAGTTGCGGATGATATGTTTCTCATACCGCCTTAAGGATAAAGCCAAATAGTGGCTTATGGCTTTGATGATGATTTGGAGTGAAATCAAGTAGTTTTAGTGAGAAATTAGAGAGATTTTAGTGAGAAAACGTAGAAAAGTAAAGGGGAAAAAATTAAGGTTTTTGAACGAAAAAAAAATGTCGCTGCAACTTTATACTCGTAAAAACCTGCGAAATCTGCGACTTGAACTCAAATATTATACTTAAATTTGTAATTTTATGTGAACGTTTGTGTGCATATGGCTTGTCAATCCAATTATATTTTTCGATATGAGCAATCTCAAATTTCAACTACACTCCTTTAAGCTTTTTGAAGCTTTAATCAAGGATTTTTTTATTTGATTCTTTTTAACATTTTTTTTTTAATACTTTACGGCGGCTTTCACTTAACATATTGGCGTAGCCTTTTCCTACATTGGGCAGCCAACATGTGTAACCCTTTTCATGAAGATTGCTCTCTGTCCACTTGAAACCTACACTGAAATTCATTTTAATTGAAAAGTTTATTTATTTTTTATTGTATGTATTGCATGCACATGAAACCTGGTGTGTTGTGGTTCCTTTGCTGCACGAGTGGATTTGATGTGGTCTATTATTAGGCCGCTTGAATGTCGCTCACGTGAGCTCACTGCATGGAATATTTTTCCACAAAAAACAAAAAAAAACACATGGAGTGTAGGCGTGCGAGTGTGGTTTCTCACGCCAAGGTCCCATGAAGTTTTTCTCCATATTTTTATTATGTCGAACAATTTTCATTTTGCGATTTCTCTCTCGATTTTGATTCGATTCGAGTGTTTCAAAACCCGAGAGTTTAGTATTTTCAAGGAGAACAGGTCCTAAGCATTTTTAGTGCTGATTGAGTCCATACTTTATGGTTTACATGTGCTTCTTCATGGTTTGTTCATTATTGTTGATAAATCATCTTTCTCTACATATTTGTTGCGTTCAATCGTTCCCCTCTTGATTTGTTTTTGAAATATGTTGAGGATGATTTGGATTCTATTTCTATGGTTGTTCACTTGAGTTTTAAAGCTAGATTGCATTTATATTGTAGATTTAACATGCTAGTTTTATTTGACATGTATTGAAATAAAGATATATTTGTGTTTGTGATTAGTTGATATTTATAGGTTTTAATTTCATGTTCTTAAGAGTTAGAATCATTTGCTTGTGATCTTAATTGTCTAAGTCTAATTCTTCGTAGAGTGAATTTGATCTAATCATTCTATTTGATTGTATTGCATCATGTGTACATGTTTGCACTACACTTAAATCTTTGCCTCGTGAAAGGTTTGTTAGGTTTTTGAGTCATGTTGGCGTAAGTTCCATATCAAAACGACATTTCCTTTGCATTGATTAGTTGTCTAGGTTTATGTTTGACTTAAGCTTCAAAGAAGAATGACAACACTTCAAGCAAAGAGAACTCTTCACGAGGAACAAGCTTTGTTGCACATCAAAGGTATATCTAGACCTTATTCCTTTTGCAAGGCATTTAGGCGCGCACACACACACACACACACATCATTCATGTATGTACCTGCATTGTTGTGCTCTTTTGGTGTAACACATACACAAACATATTGTTGTATGCACATGCATTAGATTTAAATTAAAAACTTTTATGAAATTGCATGTTCTAGGACTATTTATAGGAAATGGCATACTTGTGTGTTCTTGTATTTATTTATTTGTGTTTTATTGGTATCGAACTTGAATATATTCTCATATTGTTCCTTATTGAGTTCCGAACGTTTCAGTTACTCATTCATAAGTTTTCGGGTTTTGAGTTGGATTTTATGAAACTTTTCATGTGTTTATCATACATGGTTTTTGTCCTTGTGTATCGAGTCGAATTTCAAGTTTTTGGTTGAAGTTTTATAAATGTCCATGTCTGTGAGAGAGTCCAGTTTGTAATCCGAAAATGAATTTGAAATTGGAGATTGGAGGCCGAAGTATGGTCAAGGAACGTGAGAGTTGCACGAGAGAAGAGAAGTGTGGCAACATGCCACATACCATCCTTCCCGTGGAGGCCATGCACATCCACAGGGTGCCCATGTGGTGTGCCCCACGTCTCTATCCATGGCCCCCTCCATGCCACATCACCTTCCCTCCAAAATTCTTTTAAAAAGACCTCTCCCTCTCATTTGTCTTTTGAAAAAGATTTTGTGCATAAATTTTTGTGTTCTTCTCTCAACTTTAAAACACCATAATTCACTCATTTCTCAACCAAGTTGAGTGACTCAAAAATTAAGAGATTCGTATTGAAGTCTACTATCTTCTCTAAGTAATTTGAAAGCAAAGTGTTCAAGTAATTTTGGTGTCTAACATCAATTTCGTGGTTGCACATACTTTACAAGGTATTTGTTTATATTTTTATTTCTAAGCTTTTAAATGTTCAAATACATTGGGTATTCTTCCTATTTTAGTGTATGTGACTTGAACAGATGTTGTTTGGAGATAAAGATTCAATTATAAGTTAGATTTGTCTAATTAGAGACTTAAATGTGATTTAGGTTTTGTTAAATCTAAAACTTCACATGTTTGGGTTGTATTGTGACTAGCTTATATTCTAGGGCCATTTTAGTGTTAATTGAATTTATTATGTTGATTGATAGCCTCTACATGTTCTAGGACCTTTTTAGTTGAATATATTTAAGATTAGCACATTTAATTTTATATTTAGAGCCTTTGAAATTTAATTGATTAGTTTGTGAATTTGTGCTCTAAATATTTGCTAGAGAAACTTGATTGAACATATTTTGTCTTCTAGCAATTTTTGGTTTTAGTTCCAAAGTCTTGAACATGTGCTTAATGAATATGTTATTTTTCAAGCTTTAGTTTGCATGAATAAAATCTAGGATTTAAGTGTGATTTGGTTGGATTGCATTTTCTAGGTTATTGTTCATGCATAAAGAACTATAAAGTATTATTTGTGAACTTTCATGTCTATTTCTAGTTCTTCATGAAATGTACCTTATCCATACATTTCATATGTGATTTGTATCATTTTGTGTGATGTGAATTGTTTGGATTATAAACTAGAAAAACATATATTGTGTGCATAAAGTTTATTTCTAGTTTCCATAGGATATCTTGATCATATATTCTATTTTGCATATGTTTGTATATGTTTGCATAAGCATACATTTGTTCATGTTAAGAAACCTTGCAAAGGCATAAAGTCTCTTATTAGAACATGCAGTTCTAGCTTGAGCAAGGGAGTCTTGGCTAGGATCTTGCGGATCCATAGGTTGAGCATGGAGAACTCAATTAGAGGCATGCAGCTTCTAAGTTGAGTGCCGGCAAGTTTTTCACTAGTAAAATGCCCGAGAGTAGGATTGAAGGGATATCCAATAGGAAGTAGATAATCATGCAGATTGATCATTTTGAGGGAGTACTTTTATCCAACTAGTGAAAGATGGTGTTGCTCGGAGGTGGTTGAATGGTTCAACCTATGGATGTTTCCTTTACGGAGGTTTACCACGTAAAAATAACGTGTCAAATGTTTATATCCCTTACTCTTGTTTGTGTTTATGTGATTGTTAAATCTTGTTTAGTTCATCAAATCTTTATGTTCTTGTAAACAAGATTGTTGTAAGGAAAGAGAAGCAAACATTCTTATTGATCATGTTGTATATATCTCTTGTATTTGTTAATAGTTGATTTAATTGAATATAGTTGTTCATACACTTGTATTTGAGGATATTGGAAATTAATATATATACAAGTTAGAATTGATTTATGTTTTAAGTTAGATATCTTCATTTGCAAGTTATAGACTTTGATTGACATACTTTATTGAATATGCTTTTCAATAGTCTATATATGCTTTCATGATTAAATGTGTTGTGATTTAAGCTATCAAGGCTATAAAGGAATCTCAATTAGGATTTCAAGCGGAAATCTAGGAATTCAGTGTGCGAGTTTTTATTAATAAACGACCAGTGGGTAAGGTATGTAGGGACATTCCAATAGAGTAGAACATATGAGTTTGGTCACTTAAGGGTGTACTAATATCCATATTAATGAGAAGTGGTGTCGCAAGAAAGGTTTTATAGACCTTATAGATGTTTCCTCTTAAGAGGTTTACCACGTTAATAAAATCTTTGTGTTGATTTTTCTTTTATTGAATTTATTTACTTTACATTGTAGTAGTTACTCTTAATTGCCATATTTGTTATACTTGTTACTACTAACCATCTTGTAAAACTTTTTGGTGTTAGTTTTTAAGAGTGCTTTGATTGTTTGTTTGTGCAACAATCAAAGTCCGAAAAAGTTGTTGAAATTGGATCCAACCTATTCACCCCCCATCTAGGTTGCTAGATATCCATCTTAGGAAGTTTCAATTGGTATTAGAGCAGGTCACTTAAAGTTCTTAGTGTGATCTTGGAGTTCTAAGATTGGATTTTTGTGCTTTGGGTGATTTGATGTGAGCTTCTAGTGCTAGGCCTCCACTCTTAAAGAGTGGTAATTACTCCTTTTGGAAAATTAGGATGAAAGCCTACATTAGATCCATCAATGAAAAAAGATTGATGAGTGTCGAGGAAAGTTATAAGTTACCCACCAAAAGGCTTGAAGATGGCACTATGATTTTGTAACATAGAGCCAAATGGACGGCTATTGAATTTGATAATGCTAAGTGGCATTATCGCGCGGTGAATGCTATATTTTAAGGTATAGATAGTACTCAATTTATCTACATCCAAAACCTCGAATCAGCAAAGGAAACATGGGATACTTTGCAAACTACCAATGAGGGTACATTGGCAGTTCAAAGGTCTAGAGTAAAAATGCTTACTTCTCAATTTGAAAATCTTGTGGATGAGGATGAGAAATTAGTAGACTTCCAAACTAAACTCTTGAATATCACCAACCAAAGTCAAACTTTGGGATATCCATATCCATAAGAGAGAATTAATTGGAAAATCTTGAGATCATTGCTTAAAAGATTTAAAGAAAATGTGACCACAATTGAAGAAAGCAAGAACGTTGATCTTATGGGGGTTGATGAGCTTCTTGGGTCGCTACATACATATAAGCTTCGATTCAAGCCGAAGATTAAGGGTAAGGGAATATTACTGAAGATGACCAATGAGAAGAGTAAAGATGAAGATGATGTGGCTAGTATGGTGAGACCATTCAAGAAAAATCTAAATAACATATGTTCTAAAAGAGAGGAAATCAAGAAGAAGATCACTCCAAAAGAAGAAGTAGATTGCAAGGATAAATCTAAGAAGAAGCTAATTCGATGCCATGAATGCAAAGGGGTTGGATTTATCTCCACCAAACATGCTAATAAGAAGAAAGAGTCTAAGAAAGGCTTAGCAATGACGAATACTTAGAGTGATGTGAGTGTGAGTGATGTAGAAGAGGAAGAGTAGTCCTCGGATGATCAAGAATGTACTAGCAATTACATTGCTCACCTAGCTATATATAAAGGAAAATTTGAAGATAGTAGTGAAGAATCCTCAAGTAATGAGAAAAGTAAATACTCTTCAAATAGTGAAGATAGTGAAGTCTCCTCCACCCATGAAAAGATCAAAGCTTCCTCAAATCATGATGAAACAAGCTTCAATGACAAGATCTGTCAACTAACTAGTGAAAATGTCAAGAAGAATGATGAGAATAACAAGATCCATACATGGATGATTGCCTATGACCACTCATCAAAGACAAATCATACAAATCATTCTCATATTTGCATTTACGAATATATTCATAGCACCTAGGTCTTATGTGTCCTACCGTGTTACAAAATGGCAAATAGGTACGAATTTGAGAAAGTTACCTTTAGTTTGAGCATTTGAAGTATTGGACCTCCTCTTTGATGTGCTTTCCTTGATGCTTCACCTCTTTCATGTGAGACTGACGATTGTTGCCTTTGATCTTGTTGAGATTTTCCTTTGTTGCTCCTTGTTGATATTGAGGCACCTCCAGTTGCATCCATGGATTTACCATTAGAGAGTGTACTTACATTTACTTTACCACTTGTTTTGACAAAAATAGAATTGTTAGATGAAGGTGTAACCTTTTCGGTCACATAACCTATTCCACTATTGTCATTTGGATGCTTACCTATCTTAATGAGTGTATCTACTTTCCTAGTACTAGATGACATCTTACTTATCATCTTATTGGCCTCATCAAGCTTCTCACTAAGCATCTTAATCTTAATTGCGTACTTCTCAAGAGAGTTATCACTTTTTCTAACATCCTCACTTGTTTTACTCAACCATTGTTCATACTTCTTCTCTTGACTCTCGTGCTCACTAATCTTGTCTCTAAGCTCATTTTCAAGTCCCTTAGCATGATCAAGAGAATAATCTATTTACTCAACTTCTAGTTTCAAAATTCCTAGTCTTTCATTACTATCTTTCAAGTTCTTATCAAGATTAAGAATTTTGTCTTTAAGCTCTTTGATCTCTTCTAAGGCAAGTTCATGATTTTCTTCTAGCTTCTTATGCTTCTTACTGAAAGACCTATTAGTCTTAGAAATTCTCTCATTCTCTTCAATAAGATCTTCCATCTTTTGATCTTCTAGTTCAATAGGCTCTATTTCCTCATTTTCGACATAAGAAGCCATGAAACCAAAGTATTCACAAGTCATGATTTTTCACAAACAAACATAAACACCTATAAGATGGGTCTATCTAATTACCTCTGGATACCCGCTCTGATTTATAGTGTAAAATCTACCTATAGGGGGTTGAATAGGCAGAGACTCAAACTATGCATACTTAGAGACTTTAACAAGTCAATTGGAATTCAATTAAGTAGGTATTAAAACAATACAAGTTAAAGTAAGTGGAAATTAAAACAAGAAAATCAACACAAGGTTTTTTTAATGTGGTGAAACCTCACGCATAAGGAAACATCCATAGGTTGCTCTACAACCATTAACGACACCACTTCTCATTAGTTGGAATAATGTACACCTTCAAAAGCAACCAATATTACACATGATCCTTCCATAAAGAATGTCTCACTAATTCCTGCCCTCGGACCTCTTACTAATAGAAGCTCGCTATCTCAAGTACTCAATCTAGTTTTCCGCTTGAAAACTTACTTGAGATTTTCTCATTATTACAAGGCAAGATCTAAGTGTGAAAATGCACGCATGCTAACAAGATGCAAAACACAAACAAATAAAATATCTAGATCAAGAATATTCTATGAAGAATTAGTATCAATCAGTTTGAGATCACAATCAAAGGTAACCAATTTGTATGAACATGTGATTAGAAATCTAGATTAGTCAATCAAGTTCACACACAAAAATGCCTAAAGATCTAAAATGTCAACAATGCTAGCATTTTCAATTTAAAATCACAAGCCTAGCATATAAAATCAAGTGATCAATTCAACACTTGAAATCCACAAAATACTTACTCAATGAAGAACTAGATTTAAACAATTGAAATCACAATCAAAATATTCTAGTCTTCAAACATGTGATTAAAACATAGAAATTCACAATCAAGCATAATCATAAAATTTTCTAGATTCAAATCCATGAGAATCACAACTAGCATGTAAATCTTCAATTTAAATGAACAAATCCAAAAATAGAATCCAAATTATCCTCAACTTACTTCTCAATCAAATCACGAGATTTAAGAAATTAATCAAAAGAAAAATGTAGAGAATATGATTTACTTATAAAATGATGAACACTTTATGAAGTGAAATTCCCTTAACCACTTATAGTGTAAAATATATCTAGAGAGGGGTGAATATGTATATGCTCAAATTCTCGCTCTTCTTTTTCAAACAACCAATTTATATGCACTTAGAGTATTTAATAAGAAGATTGTCTTAACAAGTCAAAGTGGATTCGATTAAGCAAGAGTTAAAACAATATAGGTTAAAGTATGTAAAGAAACTAAAAGTACTAAAATCAACACAAGTGAATTTTACGTGATAAAACCTCAAATTAAAGAAACGTCCACAGGTTGATACCATAACCACCAGCAATCAATCTTTCACTAGATGATAGAGTGTACACCCTTAAGTAATTAACACATGATCTACCCTATTGGATCATCCCACTCTAACCTACCCTCGGGCCTTCTAATGAGAGATATGCCTCCTACTTGCTTGACTATCTAAATCTCCCTGATCCTAGACAAGACTTCTTGCTCAGTTATCTGGATCACACCGATCCTAACTAAGACTTCTTACTTGGCTATCAGGATCACTATCCTAGCTAAGTCTTCTTGCTCAAGTTAAAACTTCACTCACTTCAACAACAGACTTCCACCTTTTGTAAGGCAATGATCTAAGTGAAGTGCAAACATGCAATCATGATGCAATCACAAGCAAATAGAGTATATTGATCAAACACACTCTATGAAGAATTAGTATTTCACAAATCAAGCTCACAAACAAATGTAATTAATTCTTATGAACATGTGATTAGATATCTAGATTAGGCATTCAAAATCATTCATAAAAATTATCTAGAAACCTAAACATGTCAATCAAAAGCTAGAATAACAAGTGTTCAATAGGAAGTACAAAACTAGCTTTGAAATCAAGTGAACAAGTTAACACTTGAAATCAACAACATATTCAACCAAGCAAGAACTAGATTTGAATGATAGAGATCACAATCAAAATATCCTATTTCTAGAGCATGTGACAAAAACCTAGAAATTAACAATCAAGATCAAATCACGAAGTTTTTCTAGATTCAAATTCATGTGCTTCAAAATTAGCTAAAATATATTCAATAAAAAATCACAAGAGCTAATTTCGAAAATCACTTAAACAAGCCTAAAAATGGAATCCAAATCATTCTAAACAAATTTCATAATCAAATCAAGAGAAGCAACAAGTTGATCATGAGAAAAATGTAGAGAAGATGATTCACTTACAAAAATGATGAACACACGTTGAAGATCAGATCAATAAAAAATATTTGGACATCATTTCACTTTGAAAATGCTTGAGGCTTGTTCATATCTCAAAGACCAATAATTTTGGCTTTTGAATTTCTAAAATCGGAGATGAATTGAGAGGGATATGATAAAAACAAAATTCCAAAATTTGTGAAAATTTCTGCATAAAATTTGAGTATTTATGGAGGGAAGATGATGTGGAGAGAGACCAATCTCGGGCAGCCAAAGACAACTCGCCACCTCAGCTCCCCATGGAGGTGCATGGCCTCCATAGGGGTAGAGGGGTGGCCTTCCCATGGAGGCCACACGCATCCACATGAGAGGGGTAGTATTGGCAAAAAGCCACCTCTTTTCCCCTTTGCTCCTATGCGTTCCTCTCGTGTTCTTTGACCGTTCTCCAGCCTCTAAACTCCGAATTCGAATCTGCTTTCAGATTACGAACTGTAAATCCCTCATGCACATGGATGTTTACAAAACTTTTACCAAAAACTTGGAATTTGACTCGATACATAAGGACGAAAACCATGCATGATAAATACACGGAAAGTTTCGTAACTTCCAACTCGGAACTCGAAAACTTATGAATGAGTAACCGAAATGTTTGGAACTCAATAAAGAATAATATGAGAACATATGCAATTCTGAAATCCATAGAACACAAACAAACAAACACAAGAACACACATGTATGCAATTTCCTAGATATAGTCCTAGAATATGCAATTTTACAAAAGTTGTCAAACTAAATCTAATGCATGTGCATACAACAATATGTGTGAATGTGTTATACCAATTTAGCACAACGATGCAGGGACACAAATGTATGCAATGTGTGTGTGTGCGCGCTTACGCCTTACAAGAGGAAAGAGAATCTCGATATCTTAGCATTCAAGTAAGCACATTTCCTCTCGAAGACGAACTTTGCATGCAAAGTTGCTTTCTTTCATTGAAGCTGGTTTAATCATGAATCACCTAAGCAACTAAGCAATACAAACATAAAGCGTTTTGTTATAGAATCAAGCCAACATATATCTAAAACCTAAAATGAAAATCAAAGTAAATAAAAAATTATAGACTCTAATCAGCTCTAGAAACCATTGGAACTTGTTCTACTTTGAAAAAAAAAAATTGGTTTTTGAATCACCAAATTTAGATCTAAGAAGAGTGAGATATAACAAAAAAAAAAAAAAAATTGACATGTTGTAAAGAAATTCTACACAAATTCGAATATAAATGGGAGGATGACACCTCAGCTTCCCTAGGGAGGTGCACGTGGAGGCCACGCGCCTCCACGAGAGAGGGGTGATTTTGGCAATTTGCCATCCCCCTTCTCATATTCTTCATTTTCACTCCTTTCACGTTTTTCGACCGTTCTTCAGCCTCGGAACTTGGATTTACTCGAATGAGTAACCAAAACACTCAGAATTCAATGATGAACATTTTAAAAACATGTTTGATCTTTGAAAACAAACAACATAATTCTAGATTTCCTAAAATACCCTCGAATCATGAAATGACTCGAAATAGCTCTAACTCACACGAAAATCTTCGAGTGAGTAATCGAAATATTCGGAACTCAACAAGGAATATTATGAAACATGTTTAGGCTCCGAGAACACTCAAACACAAACAAATTAACACAATATCACACAAGTATGCCATTTCCTATAACTAAACCTAGAACATGCATTTTCATTAGAGTTGGCAATTTAAGTCTAATGCATGAGCATACAAGAATATGTGTGTGTATGTGTTATACCAATTGAGCATAATGATGCAGGGACATATGTGAATATAACGTGTGTGTGTGTGTGCACATGCTTACGCCTTGCAAGAGGAGAAAAAATCTCGATACCTTAACATCCAAGTAAGCATCTTTCCTCTTCAAAACAAACTTTGATTGAGAAGTTGCTTTCCTTCTTTGAAGCTCATATCAAACACGAACCACCTAAGCAACTAGTCAATACAAATAAAGAGAGTTTTGTTATGGAATCAAGTCAACACAAATCTAAAACCTAACATCCATTAAAAGATGGAAGCAGACTGATGTGCTCCCCTTTCTATTCATACTATCATGTGAGGTTGTTGAGGACAATTGTTGATGGTTGATTTTCAATAGAAGGGAGAGCATACTCCCCCATGGTTGGCAGACAATCTGGACGAGGCGGCGATCACGGTCAACTGATTGTCTTGTGAGGTTGTAAAGTTGCATTTTGATTGATGAGATTGATTTTAGAAATTTTGAAAATTAAATTAACCATTAAAATTAAAACAGCCACTAGTTAAATGTAATGTAGAGGTACAATGGTGAGTATTGAGGAATTGATAGATCCACGAGAAGAATACTCAATAAATCTATTAGTTTCTTTAAGCACTTCAATCCAACTTAAGACTTGTTCTGAAAATTTATTATAATTAAAAGCCCAAAGTTACAATCTCTACTCAAGTAAGCCCTATTATGGGTTTTGACCAAAACCTTTTCTTGAGAACAATTTGTCAAAGTTTTCAAATAATAAAATCTTTATAAGTACTTTTCCCCTTCATTTGAGTTAAAGATTGAAAAATGTGTTGAAAGGCCCTTCCAACACTAAACCACAATCATCACATGTGAACTATTCTGCAAGACCATGCTAAATCAAGCCCCAATATTAACATGGAAAATAAGATAACAAATTGGAGTTCAATGAATTAGGGAAATTAAGTATGGACTGATTACAAATTAAAGCCAATTTATTATATGGGTAGTCTAATAGGGTCACATCAATCCCTCGATAATGGGTTTAGTTTCACATAATTGAAGAAACAAATAAAAAGAGCAAGTTAAACAATGAACCCATGAAAGCCCTCACAAGATTCTTCTTTGTCCTTAAAGTGCTTGAGAATCCTTTTGCCTTGGTGAATCTCCTCTTGCCTCTTCAATGAATCTTCAAGATGTAGAATGAATTTGGTGTGGAAGTTAGGGAAAATGATGTCTTGGGTGAGTTGGTGAGGTAATGTATGATAAAGGTGATGTTTTTTGTGAGGTTGGGTGTTTGTGATGGTTGAAGACACTCGGAGCTCGTGGGAAGGTGTTTTTTAAATGATAGGGAAGTTGGGCTTATATATGGGAAGAGTTTAGGTTAGGAATCTCGTCATTTTACTGATCTGGAGGAATTCGACGCCTTTGCCTATAGAATGCTAATTCGTAGAACTTGTTGTTTTGATTTGGCACTTGAACGACGGCCGGTAATAGCTGAATGAGGGAGCCGAATTTCCTTTTTGGAGAATTCACTCTTTTGCCCTCCAATTCTTCATTTTTGGCCCGAATATTCTGGATTCACACTTCAAAGCCCCTGATCAACATATTTATCTGCACAACTTATTTAGAGCCATTAAATACTCAGTTATTGTCTGAGATACAATCAAGGGTGATAGAAATGATGGCCAAATAGTAGTGTCAAAATGGCTCAATCATAATACAAGTTTAAATGAGCCTAAGACAACCTAGAGTGGGGTGAATATGTTGTAGTCTACATTCACGCTTTTCATCAAACACTTGGCATGCAAGCATTCTTTCCTCTGGATTGCTTAGTAACAACTCAATTTTATAGTTAAAACAATATTAAAATCACAATCGAACCACACCTAAACTATAACTACAAATGAAATGCACATATACATGTACTAACAAGTAAAATACACAAGTAATTCAGATCTAATGGTGTTTGTCAAAAATCCTTTTATTCAATTCTCAATTGTACATGTTAATATAATATTCAATTAAGCAAAAATATACAATTATAAGTTAGGATATAGAGATTGAACACAAAAGATTTTTATGTGGTAAAACTTTTGAAGAGGAAACATCCACAGACTGAATCCATGATCATGATAAACCACTTCACTAGTTGAATAGAAAGTACACACTCAAGTGATCAATCTCCATGACTCACTACTATTGTCATGTATAACTCCTATTCTACTTGTAGGCCTTTGGCTAGTGAACAATTATCAACACTCAACCTAGATCCTTACAAGATTTTATTGAGATTTTTACACCTTACAAAGCTTGACCTAAGTGTTCGTGACAAACGCACAACATAGAATGCAAGATCATCCTATGGAAACTAGATGCATTTAAGCTTAAAAATCATGTTAATATAGTTTAAAGTAAAATAGTATCACCAATCGATGTATTCTAGGTCACATACAACATGTATCAAAGCAATAAATCAAGATTTTATTGAAAACAAATCAATAAACATGAAGAACAAATCATACCTTGATTAAAGGACGAAAATCCACACAAAATAGATTGAAATCACTTTAAGGCCTAGAAATTAAACCTTGAAAATGATTGTTAATGAATCCACTTTAAAAGACGAAAATCTCGCTTTTTGAATCGTCAAAATCAAAGCTCAAACGAAAGAGAAATCGTCAAATGAAAATCCGTGCACGGGATTTGAATATATAGGTGAGACTTGGCGAGAGAACACTCTCGCCAACGCAATCTTATCTCGCGTCTTTATGGCGAGACAACCATCTCGCCAAGGCTTGTTGCCTCACGTGGGCAGCAACCTTGTTTTGGTGAGAGAAAAGTGTCTTGCCAAGACTTGTTGCCTCACATGGGTAGCATCCTTATTTTGGCGAGGGAATGCCCTCGCCAAGACACCCTTAGTCTCCCAACTTTGCCAATTTGATCGAAACTCGAATTCGACCATTCCTTCGACTTAGAAACTCAATCTGGTTTCTGACCAAAACTTGAAATATCCCAAATGTCTCAAAAACCCTTTTAAACACATTCAAATTTCTCAAAATACCCCTGAATCAAGCGAACCCAAAAAGCCTCGGAAACATCCGAAAACACTTGACAAGTCTTTGAATCACTTGAAAACTCATCTAGGGACAGATCCACACATGGTTGGATCCATAAACAATGGAAAATCAAAAATAAAATGTACATCATGAGATTTCCAACCACAAAATAAAAACAAATAAAAACATAAAAACAAACGAAAATAAAAACTCAAACAAATATTCACAAAACATTCAAGTATGCATTTGTTTTAAGATCAAATCCTAGAACATGTTCAACTAGGAATTTTAAATGATTTACAAACAAATGCATGAACACATAAACTAAATGTTTGTGGTCAATAAATATTGCACAACGATGCAAGGACACAAATGCATGATGTGTGTGTGTGTGTGTGTGTGTGTGTGTGTGTGTGTGTGTGTGTGTGTGCATCCTAAGTCTTACAAGAGGTAAGGTCTCAATTACCAAATATTCTAAGACATTACAACCTCTTGAAGACATGCTTGTTCAGAAAGTCGCAATTCTCCTTGAAGCTCGAAATCACATGAACCACCTAGACAACTAAACCATTATAAGCAAAGAGTGTTTTGATACGGAATTAAGCCAATACAAACTATAAACCTAACATGCTGTATGCATGTGGGTTGAATACAAAATTGTGAACAAAATAACGAGTCTGCTGCCGTTGGTGGATGAGATGTGAAGAAAGTTGCATTGATGTTATGGTGGGTTACGATGTGGTTTTTTCATCGAAGGATTGGTAGTGGTGGTGGTGGGTTACGGTGGTGATGGGTTGTAGTGGTGTTGGTTTGCGGTAGTGGTGGGTTATGGTTGTGGTCAGTTTATCAGAAACTTCATCTCTGATGTAGGTTTTTTTTATAGCATCTCTGATGTAGCTTGGATGAGATCTCAAATTATCCATATATCTTCTTAACATTTTCTTTTGTTTTTTATAAAAAATATTTCATTTTTTTTAAATAATTTTTTTTTAAGAAGTAATTACAGGAAACCTACATGAGGTTTGTAAATTTACACTTAAAAACAACTTTATCATAAATTGAAACTCACCTCCCATGCCATTAAAGTTTGACCAAGTTTGACTGTTATCATTTGACATACCGAGGGGTAATATCGTCTTTTTAACATTTATCCTTATTTTAATAAAATCAAAAATTAAAAGAAAAAAAAAAGTATTTGAAAAAGCAAAATAAAAGAAGATGGATCTCAACCATCCATCACACAGATGGATGGTGGAGACTCATTCATTAAAAAAAAAAAAATTATAAAGCGGATATTAATTTTAAATTTTAAAAAATACAAAAATAAAATAAAAAATAAAGAATATATGATCTCCTCGACTCCTTTGTCCATACAATCTCTTCCATTGAATTATATATACATATTATAAAAAAAAAATTATAAAAAAAAAAAAAGTAAAAGCAAAAGAAAAAAAAAAATCTGGAAGAGATCTCTAGCTTTACCAATGTCGTCTAACATCCTCCATCAAATATTCATCTAAACGAGAAGCATCTACTGAAAAGTCTTCCCAATGATATGAGTTTGGCCTTACTCACTAAACGAAGTATGCGAGGGAAACGAAACCAGAGCAGATATCTCCATTTGGAGCAGATCTTCACCTTTCTAGATGTAAGGTTGAGGATCTTCAACTTTCAAGATCATTAA
The DNA here is from genome assembly GCA_954870605.1 of Acer campestre. Lineage (NCBI taxonomy): Eukaryota > Viridiplantae > Streptophyta > Magnoliopsida > Sapindales > Sapindaceae > Acer > Acer campestre. The sequence continues at coordinate 20,992,601 of OX940804.1, read as the reverse complement.
CTTTCATGATCTTCATCTTCTTTTTTTTTTTTTTAATTATTTTGTTGAGTATTTGTTTTTGTTTGATAAAGAGTTGTTATTGGATGGATACAAGGTATGTGGATTTTTTTTTAATTTTTTTTTTGTTACTAGATTTTTTGTGAAATTTGTTCTTTTTTTTTATAATATGAAAAAAAATTTAAAAGATTTTTAATTTTATAACCTTTTGCATTTTTTAAATTTTTTTAATTACCATTTTTTAAAATTATAGATTTCAAGGGTAGTTTCATCTTTTCAGCATTTTGAAAAAGTCAACAGTTAAATGTAACGGTCAATACTAATGGCAGAGGAAGTGAGTGTCAATATTTGATAAAGTTGTTTCTGAGTGTAAATTGGTAAACGTGGAATTGGTGGAAACTGTCACCTTTTTTAACTGATTTGGTGGAAAAGTTAGTGCTTTAATAAGTTAAGTTTAAAAGGCACATATTATGGTGAACTACCAAAATTACCCTTAGATAATCATTTTTTTATTCTGTTTGTACTTCCCTCTCCACACTTTTAATAAAAACGACAGTCTCAACTCAATATCTCTCTCTCTCTCTACAATAAACTTGTCCTCCCCTTTTATTCTTCAACTTAGGAAGAAATGGATGACATTATCAATTCATCTTTATTGGATAATTAGTTTAGTAGCACTACACAGATGCATTCGGTCAAGCTCCCCGCTGAGCTCGCGGGGGTGGGGGGAGGGGGGGCAACGACCCCAAAGTTTTTTTTTTTTTTTTTTTTTTCAATTAAAACCCTAATTGGGTTCCATTTCATTTGTTCTTCGAGTCCTTTGTAAACCTTAAGCTAGTTGTGTGAATTTTGAATCTAATTGGAAAGGCTCGAAGACTACTTATAAAGTCTCGGAAATACAAAATTAACAAAAAAAGCTGATGGTTAAAAAGACTCGGAAAAGGCTCGGAGACTATTTACAAAGTCTCAGAGATAATTGAAAAGGCCCAGAGACTAATTGAAAAGGCTTGGATTACTATTGAAAAGGCTCGAACAATGTATGAAAAGGCTCAGATATAGTGTTAAAAGTCTCGGAGATTCAAAATTTACAAACCTATTCATAAAAATGAAAAAGCTCAGATTACTGTTGAAAAGCTCGAACAATGTATGGAAAGGGTCGGAGATTCAAAATTGACAAACCTATCATAAAAATAAAAAAGCCTGGATTACTGTTGAAAAGGCTCGGACATTGTATAAAAAGGCTCGGAGATAATGTTAAAAGGCTCGGAGATTCAAAATTGACAAATCTATTCATAAAAATGAAAAAAAAAATCGGATTACTATTGAAAAGACTCGGACAATGTATGAAAAGGCTCGGAGACAATGTTAAAAGGCTCGGAGATTCAAAATTAACAAACTTATTCATATTTCTTTAAAAAGCTCGTATTACTGTTTAAAAAGCTTGGAGACTGTTTGAAAAGGCTTGGAAAAAGTGTTAAAAGGCTCGGAAACCAAAATCTTCATCATCTTGCAGATTCTGGTCGACTTTAAGACTGTAGCGCCGCCGCTGGTGAGTTTGCCATCAGATTTTCAGGCGTATGTTGTTGTAGCCAATTGCTTTCTCTCTCAACTGTTTTCTCTCTCAACTATTTTCTCTCTAGGTTTGAAAACGAAACAAAGTGACAAAAAATGGGTATTTTTGTCTGATCACCTAAATATGTGTCTTTTAAACTTAAATTAGTAATGTGGTGAGTTTCTTACAAAACCTGCCCCAAATAGTGCTAAAATTTTTTGAGCCCATCAATAATCCTTAGGTAGATTATTTGTAATTACTTCTTTTTTTAATTTTATTTTTGGATGCTTGAGATTTTTTGATCGATGCTTGACAGCGTGAGATTGTTATTCGTTTGAGGGATTTTTTTAAATGCTTTTATCGTATTAATTTGCAAAAAGAAAACATTAATTAATTATTTGAATTTTTTTTTTTATTTGGCGGTCCAAATGGGGTAGCTAGTTATGGATTATTTTTTATTTTATTTTTTATAATCTTTTTTCATTTTTTTTTTAATCATTGTATTTTTTTTCTTCTTATTTCTCTTATATTTAATTAATTAATGTATTTCTTCAGAGGTAAAAGTATAAGGTGACCTTGCAAAAATGTCCACTTTGAAGTTTGAAAGAGCAAAAATGTCTCCTCATTGTTTTCCTTGCAAAATTGTCTGGTATTGAAGTTTATTTTACATAAAATGTCCCCTATTGGACTAAACTACCCTTCCCACTTAAAGGGGGGGGGGGGGGGGGGGGGGTATAATGTCATAAATACCCTTAAACATTTCACTTTCCCACAATTACCCTTCTCTTCCCTTCCCTCCCTTTCTTTCAACGAGCCCTATTGAATTCCCTCCCCCATTTTCGAACATATCCTGACCCGACCACAGTCCTCCATCTCCGTCTTCTTCTTCTTCTTCTTCTTCTTCTTCCTTCCCCATCTTCAGTTCTCCCCATCTTCAGTCCTCCCCGTCTTCGAAAATTACCCTTTTTTTCCCTTCCCTTCCCTTCCCTTCCCTTCCCTTCCCTCCCTTTCTTTCAACGAGCCCTATTGAATTCCCTCCCCCATTTTCAAACATATCCTGACTCGACCATAGTCCTCCATCTCCGTCTTCTTCTTTTTCTTCTTCTTTTTCTTTTTCTTCTTCTTCTTCTTCTTCTTCTTCTTCTTCTTCTTCTTTCCCCATCTTCAGTCCTCCCCATCTTTGGGGCTTCAATATTCCTCCTATTCCGAATTCCTTTTGAACTCTTTTCAACTGAACATGCGATTCGAAAAACCATTTAGAAACCCTAAAAACATAGAGATAGAGAGAGACAGAGACGATGAGGACGATGAGGGATAATGGGTTTGTCTCTCCAATCTTCAAAATTTTGCAATTGTGTTTGGGTTTCTCTTGAATTTGAGTCATGACAGAGATAGATCGAAGGCAAGGATACCAGTTGAGAAAGGAATGATTGGCTGCTTCTCAAGGTTCGAATCGTCAAATGAACCCATTTGCTGTAGGTTAGTGTTTCTTTTAATCTGTGCATTGGAACCTACGAAATAGATGATTCTTTGTTTATTTTGCTTAATAATTGTTGTTGGTGTTGTCTTTTGTTGGATAGAGAAAATGAGGGATCATATATTGCTTGCTTGCTTGTGATAAGTATTTAGTTGTGATGAATGTGTGTGTGGGCTGTGTGGAGTGTTTAATGAATCGCGTTTATGGGGGCGTTGTTTTTTAGGGTTTATAACTTTGCCCATTTCTTGAAACGTCTTCATTATATGGTCTGAAATTTGTTCTAGAGATTTTAGAATGCCAAATTGAAGTGTTGCTGCTGTGTGGCATTTGTTGTTTTCTATGGCATTTGTTGAAGTGCTGCTATTGTGTGGCATTTTGTTGTTTTCTATGGCATTTGTTGAAGTTCTGGTAGTTGTGTGGCATTTGTTGTTTTGTATGGCATTTGTTGAACTGCTGCTAGGTGTGTTGCATTTTTTGTTTTCTATGTCATTTGTTAAAGTGTTGCTGCTGTGTTGCATTGTTTTGTTGGGATTGATACTCTGTCCAGGGTTTGAAGTTCTAGTCTCGGGCTTGAAACCCTTGTGCAGGGCTTGAAAATATTTTTACAAGGCTTCAAATCCTTTTACAGGGCTTCAAATCCTTTTACAAGGCTTTAAAAATAATTGTCCATGGTTTGATAGGCAATTGTTGTTTCTATAATTAGAGGTCAATGTTTTCATTATAGGTTCTAGATTTGTTCTAGATTTCTTCATTATAGGTTCTGAAATTTATTCTAGATTTCTTCATTATAGGTTATGAAATTTGTTCTAGATTTTCATATGTCATCTTGTTATATTTCTTCATTTTCATATCTTGGTTACTTTAACAACATTTCCAGGGTCTATGGATACGCTAGATGGGTTCATAGTGCACTGCGACAGACATTGGATTGATGACGAAGTGATGGGTCCAATTTCCTTTGCATGTCATGACAACAAATATAGTAAATTGTTGGAAACAATATGTCACCGGATTAGGGCTAGTAACGACAGATTCCGAATAAACATAAGTTTAGAGTTTTTAATGCCGAAAGGGAGTTGTACATTATCCATTTTGAGCGATAGTGGTGTATCTTGTTTGCTTTCTCATAATCGATCCTCGTGGACTGAAATTAAGGTTGAAGTCGTAGAAAGACTTGTACTGCCAAATGCTACTGAAAGTGTATTTCAAACTCCGATGAAGTCAAGTATGCCTAAACCCGTCGGTATTTTAGAATCCCCAATTAGTACTCCATGTTTCCCGTTAGTGAGTGGTAGCAATCAGCCGTTTGGGCCAGTTGACAGCCAACCAACCCTCGGATTTACATCAGCCGAGAAAGATGAGAGGACTCCAGCTTCAACTACCAAGCATCCAAAGGCTGAGGTGGATGATTGTGATAGTTTTGAAACCTCTAATACAGATGATGAGCATGAGTCTAGCAGTGACAGGGAATCGTTAGCAGATTGTAAAGAAGCTAAAACAAATGGAGCAGCTAACAGTTCTACTCCCTCTACGACAACACGCTGGACAATACCGGGGTTAGAACTGTACTCAATTCAGCCCATTAGATCAAAAGAATTGTTTGAAGACAAAGGAGACTTTAGTGAAATATACAAAGGACAAATGTTCAAGGACAAGAAAACCTTGAAAGGGGTTCTATGGTTCAATACAATGCAAAAGAGGTTTGATTACAGGGTTCGACGATCGAATCATACACGATTCATCGCAATATGTAAAAAGAGAGATTGTCAATGGGTTTTTAGGGCAGAAAAGTCGAGAAATGGGACGTATTGAAATGTTAAGTCCGTTGGCTCTGAGCACACATGTGGTGATAATGGAAACTATAACGTAGATTTTCACCATGTAAGTTCCCATGTAATAGGGCAACTGTTTGCAAAATAGCTTGCCGATCCAGGACGTAGCATCCATCCTAAAGATATAATGACTGACATGAAGGATAAGCACAGCATAAACCTTACATACAACAAAGCCTACAGATCTAAGGACCACACTTTAGAAAGTGTTTTCGGTGATCCGTGAGAGTCATTTAAGATGTTTCCCGCATAGTTTCACATGTTGGAAAAATCTAATCCGGTGACAAAAACCAAGATTGTAACCGATAGAAAAAACTGGTTCAAATATGGATTCATGGCACTTGGGGCTTGTATAGAGGGATTCAATACAGTTATTAGGTCGGTTATTGCCGTCGATGCTACCCACTTAAAGTCCAAGACTAGTGGTGTTTTTTTAGTTGCGGTATGCAAGGATGGTAATGAGATGATATACCCGTTGGCATTTGGGTTTGCCAATTTCGAGTGCTCAAAGTTGTGGACATGGTTCTTGAAGCAACTTCAAGACGTGATCTTATATCCTGAACTTGTGATGATATTTTCGGATCGGCACACAAGTATCTCTAATGGCATGAGAGCAATATTCCCCAATGCAGCACATGGGGTTTGTGCATACCACTTGGCCAAAAATATGAAACAACGTTGTAGGAAGCGAGGTGACGTGATTAGTCTTTACTATCGTGCTACATATTCCTACCTTGTTGATGATTTTGACTGTTCAATGACTTCGTTGAAATCCATCCATCCTATGGTTTATGATGAGCTCGTAAAGGTTGGGATACAGAAGTTTTCACGTGTCCATAGCCCTATCATGACCACCAATATTGCAGAATCAATGAATTCAGCTCTACTTGCATTCCAGAAGTTGCCTATCACATTTATTGCCAAATTTATCAGAGATTTGTTGCAACGTTGGTTTCACGATCGTCGAATTAATGCAAGAGAAACACCCACATTCTTGACTATTGATGCGGATCAACACATCAAAGATAAGGTATTAGCATCACAACGGTGTGTGGTTCACCCCATTAACTTCAGTATATTCAAGGTACAAGAAGAATGGAAGGGATCAATTGTTGACTTGGAACAACGTCTATGCTCATGCCGTGAATAGGACCTAGATGAGCTACTGTGTAGACATGCCATGGCTGTTGTAACATATGGTTACATAATGTTTATTTACATTTTTAATAACAATCATAATCTTCAATTTCTATTTGTTATTCATTTATTATTTGTGTGTTTTGTTTCAAGCTTAAAGGTATGCCCATCAACTTATTATGTTCCGACTTTTTCACAATCGGATGGCTGAAACAGGCATATGACATGTCTATGAACCCTGTTCCAGAACCTGAAGCGTGGGACATTGGTGATGATGTTCGTAATTGCGTTGTCTTGCCATGGAAAAAAAAAAGCGATTGACTAGAAGACTAAAGAAAAATCGGATGCCTTTTGTTGGAGAGAAACGAAAGCAACAAACATGTAGGAATTATGGGCATAAGGGACACAATAAAAAAAGTTGCTCAAACCCATCATGTAGCACAGGGAAACCAGCAAAAAAACCACGTGCTTGTAGCATGTGCAAAAAAGAAGGACATAATAAACTTACGTGCCTGGATAGGGATAACGCACCCGACCCCAGTTTGGCACCCCACCTTAGCTCGGATGACACTAACACAAACGATAAAGACGTTGATTGTTAGGTATAGGCGAGACTCATCCTTTCCTTTTATTTGTTTTTTTTATAAATAAAATCTTTAAGAGCCAGCAATTGCTTACGCTTTTGCTGTTTCATGCACATATACCTTCATTGTAGGTTGAAATGCAGGAGTGCAAGAAAGTTGTTGCTGTGATGATGGTGTAGTATGTGATGATGGTGTAATATGTGTTGTAAGTTGCAGGGGATGTTGTTTCTGTGGTGGTGCAGTCGTACAATATTTACAACATTTTAGGTGATGTGGTGTAGTCGTTGTAAGTTGCAAGGGATGTTGTTTATGGTTTTATGTTGTTACAACTATTTTTAAGTTGAAAAGTAGGAGCCCCCAGCCCAACATGTGTTTACAACTATTTTTAATTTGTTGTGGTGATGTATGATAATGGAATAATTGTGTATTACGGAATATTTGTTGTGGCCTTGCCTTGTGATAGTGTGATACTGGTATTTATATGTTTCTGTTAAAGTATATATTCATTTGTGCCTAACATACACATATACTGTTCTTTGTAGTATATATTGTTGTATACTTTTCTTTGTAGTATATACTGGCATTGACATTATTGAGTAATCGAACCAAAATTGGTATGATTTTGGCCCTCATTTCCTTCTCCTTTTGCTTGATTCTTGGGCATTATTTTGTGATTTAATGGTGTTAATTAAGTATTTTCAGGTATTTATAGAATTCAGGGGCATTGGAGTAATTTTGGTGAAATAGGGGCAAAAGTGTAATTATTGGAGGAAGAATTGAAGTTATTGTGATATTAGAAGAGATTAGGGGCCTATCTGCAATTCGCCACGCAAACCACTCAGCAAACAGCTCCACGTCATCTACTTAAACGATGCGTTTTAGCGCTAGTTGGGCCTCTGACCATACTCCAGACCATTTCTAAATGGACCCCAATTATGGCAAATCAAACAGTCAAAACGCGCCCCAGCCCATCTCTATCAGCAGCCCAATTTGTTAGGTTAATTGAAACGGTGCCGTTTTGATTAGTATAGCTGCAGGCCAAGTGAAGCCCAAGACAGGTGGCCCAAACACGTGATCCAAGCCACGCCAAGCCAAGCCCATTTTCGCCAGCCTATGCAGTTCTAATTGCACCCCTGCTCCTTTCTAAGTGAAGCCCATTTAAGTCTAAGAAAGAGCAGCCCATTTGCACCCCACTCACTTGCTAAATGTATCCCTACACTATTCATCTTCTTCTTCAAACCCACGAGCAGCCATGGCTAACCTCCTTCAAACCCTTGGCCGGTCGAAAATGGGCCTTCCCAGACCTATCTCCGGTCGATTTTGGGCCCAAAATTAAGGCCAACCGACCGGCTGGCCGATCGGTCCAACTCCGGCTCTTCAATTGGTCGAAATCCAGCCACCCCAAACACGCCTATTTCTTCCCATTTTGCCCCTAGGTTGCTATTTGGCTTTTCGAGGTCGTCATGGCAACATGGACTTGATTCCCACACCTGATGAAGTCGCCATTTGCATCCCCAAGGTCGCCATTTGTGCCAAACCGCGACCTCCTTTATGCTCAACGCTGATTGGCTGATTTTGGCTGGTAAATTACAGAAAGGCCCCCTAAAGGGGCCAAAATGGTAATTTGACAAGTACAGGGGGTGTTTTGGTAATTTTACCATCCGTGACCTAATTCAAAAATACTATAAATTCATCCCTCTTTTCAATTTGAATACCAAGCCTTACAAAGCCTATTCAAGCCAATTCTCTCCTACCAATCTCCTTTTCCTCCATTAATCATCTCTCAAACTCCTCCATTTCTATACTTGAACTTATTTAATCCATCCAAAACCTCACACCAAATCTTGATTACTTCCCTATCATTTTCTCCATCACAAATCCTTTGTCACTCACCATAAGCCATCCACTTATCTAGACACATCCTCCTCTTCCATTCTTTGCATCTAGGAGCATCAAAGGAGAACAAGGATCAAGCACTAAAGAAGGTGGCCCAAGGGTGATTTCCTTACCATTTACTTGTTTCTATTTGATTGCTACTATGTGTAATTAAACCCCTAATCTAGGGGATTGATTTGATAAACATTTGGTTGTGGGTTTTTGCTTAAGCTTTGTAATGAATCTCTATATGTTTTCTATTTATTGATTCATTATATTCTATTCATTATGTGATTGACTTGTATACCCACTTGTTAATTACAATCTTGTTTAGAATAACATGTTATATAATCACTCTTGGATTGACACACTTGAGTGATTAAGAACTCAATAAATAGGATAGATTAGTGGAGGGTATATCAACCACATTAATCTAAATCTAAATTGGTTAACATGTAGAGATTGGTCCTTAAAGTGGCTTAAAAAGCAATACCCATACCTACTTGCTAATCAATCAATTCCCTAGCATCAACATTAATTTGTTACATCCATTTTTCTTATCAAGATTGTGAGTCTTCTATTTTTCATATCACCATATTTTTAGTTAGGTTAATTTTGTATGTATGTTTGATGGTTTGACAAACCATACACTCATTCATCATTTATGATTTATTTTATTGTTTATAGATTAGCTAATTATTCAACATATTTCTCTAATTCCCTGTGGAACAAATTCTAAGCTTACCACAATACTCATTTGCAAAACTTAAAATATATTGCGTAAAGATTCATTTTATAACATTCTTTTGGTAATTCGCAATTTGGTAACGACACAAAAAGCGAGTCATCATTGAGCCCAGAAAATTCTTTGTCTGTTTCATGCAAGATAGGGCTTGAATTTATATATTATTATTATTTTCATAAGCCCTGGACTAACAAATGTGAAGCTCTGGAATAACATTGATGTCTAAAGCCCAGGAAATTCGTTGTCTGTTTCATGCAAGACAGGGCTTCAATTTATTTATATTTCCATAAGCCCTGACCTATGTATGTCAAGCCCTAGAAGAACATTGATTTGTTAAGGCCTAGATATTATTGAGGCCAGGGGTCATGCAAGACGGGTTGAATTTATTTTCCAGGTTACACACTAAGGGGCTTACGGGCCACAGTTTTTGTTTGGTCGTTAAGGCCTAAGCCCATGATAAATAAACTCAAATTTAATGTAATTAACAATATTAAACCAAAAGAATTGATTTGTTAAATTAAATTAAATTAAATGGTGGAAATGGAAGGAATGCAGAGATAGTAATGGTGTCTTTTCAATTTCAAAAACATGAAAATGCATGCATTGGGTAGTGAACAGGCAACCAAATGTGACTTTTCATTTATGGTGAACGTTTGCATCCCATTATAAATACCTTGTCCCTATTACATTTTTTTTTTCACACTTCATTTCTATTTGTTTATCATCCCTTTTTTTTTTTTTTCATACAATGGCAGAAAACAACATAGGAAATCATGTTGCCAGGCAAATGCGTGAGACAGACAGGCTGGAATCAATCTTCGAATGTCTGAGGCAACGGATTGCAAATGCAGAGAACACCATCCGTGAAGAGTGAGCAAATGTTGGACGCCTGACTGTTGACAATGCAGTTTTGATGGGAAAAGTTGAAAACATGGAAGCAAAAATAATCAATTTACATGTTTAGCTGGAGGCATGAGACAGTGAACTTAACGAACTGTACATTCTTATCAAAAAAATTACAGAAAAAGATATTGGACTTCAATATTCCACCATCTCCCTAGAGAAAAGCTTTATGATTGTGTTCACAGAACCTACAGTTTGCTGTCTTTGTTATGAATTTTCTGTTTGTGTTAATTTTCTGTCTTTTCAATTGCTCTTTATGATTGAAGATACATTTCCCTGACACAATATGTCTCTAATATCTCTACTATTATGAATCAAATACAATGAAAGTTATCTTTTAATTCATATAAAAAAAGGCAATTTACATAATGTTACTCCGATGGCTGGGATTCCCCATGCCTATACGGAACATACATATAAGTAAACAAACAGTCAAACACAAACACCGTTTCACAGAAATTTGCCCACTGTTACTCCGATAACAAACACAAAAACGAGGTATAGTGGAAATGGAAGGAAATGTCTTTTGGTTTGTACAGGTTTAGTGTCAAAAACCTTATCTTCTATGGCACTAGGAGTATCAATACAAAGTTCACGCTGACCGGCATGGCTTTGGAGAGCTTGATATACTTTATCAACCGTACTAAATTTCTGGTAAGAAGCACCCTTGAATCCATCAATTTGATCATGACATTCAAGCTATGAGTTGAAGACACCGATTTTCCTTACTTTGAAAACGACATGCACCGATTTCTTCACCATTTCAAACAACACACTGAATAACACTTCAATAAACAAGTAACCAACAAACCAAATATCATATTTTTAATAAACAAGTAAACAACAAACTAAATCTTTCGAACAGAGAAAACATTCCAAAACACAAACATTAAACTTTCCTATTTCGCTGATAACCGAACAAAATGATAGCGTACGGCGTATTTTTTCTCACTTCACTTCTAAACAAAATAAAATAACACCAACAAATTATGGTTAATAGGGCATAGAAGTCTTTCGAAAGAAATCGGAGGTAGAAGTTATACTTGCTTGTAACTTCGATTTCTTTCAAAAACCTCCATGCCCATTGACAAAATGAAGATATCGTGCAAAATTAACCCGTGGGCATGTGCGCTGGTTGAGAGATGTGGTGTAGAAGATGAAGGATGAAGATAGGTAGAAGATGAAGATCTGAAGAAATAAGAAGATGATGATGATGTGGGAATGTGGGATCCATAAATATCGTCCCGGAACCATAAATAACCCCATGGAGATGTGGGATCCAGCTGTGGTTCACTTTCAGTTAGTAGGATAAAGCTGTGGTCCACTTACTTCCTTTCAATGTACTGATTTTGAAGCCTAGAAACAATACATTTGAAGCCCTGTAATCGGAACTGAAGCCCAAAATCATTGTACAAGGCTTAGATGGTATACTTTTTGATTTAATTTTAATTTTTAGAAAATTTTTTAATTTTTTCCTATTGTACGGTATTAGTTACACAACATGTGGCAACACCCTAGAACTTCAACACCACTCAAAAATGAAATCTAGTAAGGGAGGCCTTAGTGGTACACTATGTAGTGGTATAATAGTGCAAATGTCACACATTGTTTTACTAGGGTTAGAAGTGTTACTAAGTCATTGTAATGGACTTGGTAACGGGATATTTTTGTGACCGTCTGATTCTCCCGAAAAAACTCTATAAAGTTGTCCACCTACGTTCCATCCACTTGTGACCGTCTCGATCGGGAAGAAAAAGATGGGACCCACATCATTTGATGCATAAACAAAATAGATTTAAGCCCTAGCATAATTTGTGAAGCCCATAAATTAAAAAAAATGGACTACTGGCATACAACTGTGGTCCACAAAGTTCATTTAAAGGCATTGTTTATGATTCCCAAATTCAATAGAGGTGAAACCCTGGAATTGGAATTGAAGCCCACAATCACATTACACTTGAATTGAAATTGGAATTTGACATGTAGAAACACCCTATACGTTTCCTTATTAACAACCGAGGTTACACAAATGCTATCAATTTAACATGTGGTAAAAGTCAACTTTTTCACTTTTTACAATTTTATCCTGGGTTATGCTATCAATTTCATTTAATTTCATTAAATTTGCTGCAAACACATTAAAAAAATTGATTGGGCTCCAATACCAAATTGACTGGCCTTCAGAACAAAAGAATTCATTTCATTGGCCCCACCAAAACAAAACAACCAAAGCAAAACCTTTGTAAGGATTCTTCAAAACAAATCGAGTCCAAAACAAGAAATTGTGGCTTCAAAACAAATCTATTTATTTCATTTAGAACACCCAAAATAAAAGACAGTCAACCCCCACCATGGATTACATTACTAGTCTTCAACCGGAAATAAAACAATATAAAACAACAAAGCAACACAACCAAAGCAAAACACTGATATAACAACTATCAAAATGTCCCAATTTCAGCACAATTGACCATAGTCAATGACCATTACGGGCTTGGATGTCAAGCCAGAGACGAAATCGATATTGCCAACGGCCTTCAAGACGTCAAATCCTTCTACCACCTCACTGAAGATGACTTGCTTGCGATCGAGCCACTCAATCTTAGTGGTACAGATGAAGAACTGGGACCTGTTGCCTCTTTTGCCAGTTTTGGCCATCGACAGGATACTGGGACCGATGTACTTCTTCATGAAGTTCTCGTCGGCAAAACTAGGGTCGTATATCGATTCACCACCAGTTCCATTTCCGTGAATGATGTCTCCTCCATGGACCTTGTACCTAGGTATCACACGATGAAAGGTTGAACCCTTGTAGTGGAGTGTTTTCCCAAATGTGTTGATCCCCTTCTCTCTGGTACAAAGAGCCAAAAAGTTCTTCGCTGTTATCGGGGTACTGTCTACGAAGAGTTCCATCACAATTCTATCCGCAAGGTGGCCTTCAATGCTTAGGTCAAAGAACACTCTAGGGTTCGCCATAACAGTAAATTTTATAAACAGAGAGAAAAAAACGAAGGCGAAGAAAAAAGAAAGTGAGGAGAAATGATGGGAACCAAAGGCGGGGCCCCTTTTCTTTACTTAGTTGGGTTGGGGTTCATCATTTCAAATGTCATGTGGGTTGGATTTGTTATTCTTATTGTTTTCCTATCGGGTTTGTAATGTAATGGGCCCAGGCCCAAATATATTTCAGTTCATGTGATTTTTTGTGATAATGTATGATGACTTAAATAATTCTAATTAATTTTAATTTAATTAATTAATTATTAATTAAGTGTATCATAATCAGCATCATAGGATGATAGCTTTACCCATGTATGATAATGAAGAACTGTACTAATGCTCCCTTGAATAAAAAAAAGAAGGCGTCAGGGCATAATTTGATATTACATAAGTTAAATTCCTGGGACATTCCTGGGCTACCAATCCACAATTAATACATATACATTCATGGGCTCGAAAGAAACGTTAAATTACTGGACTCCACAATATAGTATCCTGGGCCCTATAAGATGAATTCTTGGCATCCAAAAGAATTTTGACTGGGCTTTAAAACAAAAAATAAACCCTAGGGGTACGTCACCACCTGATACAGCAAGGTAAAGCAGCAATGTAAATGATCATACTGCAATGTAAACCTGCAATTTGACCACCTCAAAAAATATCAAGTGCACAGCTACCAAATGAGGGTACAATGTTTATTAAATTCGTGGGACATTCCTGGGCTAATGTAACAAACCTATGGCTGAACGGGATTGGAAATCTCGCCATTAATGAAAACGTTGAGTGTCATTGCCTTCCTAATACTTGGTATATCCTTTTGTCCAAATTTGTCCTTCCATGGTAAAGAAACTTCAGATAATACTAATTCGGTGAACTTTGATAATGATGATTACATGTAAAACCACCACGTTATATAGGAAATAAATTAACTACCCATCGTTTTGTTGAGGAATGTTGAGTGGCGACTTATTTTCGGCAATGAATGGAGTTGTGGGCACAGGTAAGTTCACTTATTCGTAGTAGTTTGATGCCTTCAAGATGGAGGGTAACAAATATAGTAATGCTCGGATTTTCCCTATTCGATTGTTCCTTTCTTGTCTTCCCCACCAGGAATTAAACATCCGCACTTTTCCTTCTTTTAAAAACACTTCACAAAGAACCTAGTGGTCGCCGACGTTGCAAGGAATAAAAACCTACAAGGAATCAACATGGATGGTATGTTATTAACAATAACATACCCTGGAAAGGGAGTTCTATAAAGGGAATTCAAGCCCTGGCAAAGGGATTTCAAGTCCCAGAAAAGGGAATCAAAAGGAATTTCAAGCCCAGTAAAGGGATTTCAAACCCTGTCAATAGGAATACAAGCCCTGGCAAAAGGAATTCAAGCCCTGGCAGAGGGAGTCAAACATATAAACAAACATATAAAAAAGGCAACAAGACAGTCAAACATTAACAAACATAACATACCAAATCCACCGAATCCATATCCAAGCAAAACATACAAACTTACTGAATTCATCTTCCACCACGGTTCAGTGTAAAACAGCTCATGACCCCAGACGTAGTTTAAAAAATCGTTGTTAGGGTGGAATTCTAATGGATTGAACTCGGGGTAATCTTCCCAAACTTCTTTTTTTTCGCACATTGCTGGTGGACAAGGAACTTTCTTCTTCTTTTTCTCATGCTTTCTTACTTCTTTGTCTGATCCATCTTCCCTAGCCTTTTCGGCCTCCACTCTTATCATTTCTTTCTTTTCAAACTCTTCTAGCTGCCTGATACTTTCTATCTTCTTCACTATTTTGTTCCACTTAATGTTCAAATGGAGCTGTGTAAAAAATACCAACCATCTCATAAAAATTACCAACCATCTTAAGCAAATACATATTCCATAATCCAAGAATAAATATGTACTAAAGAAAAACACGGTAGGGACCAATCCTATATCCTGCCAGTAGTTAAACTATAATCCCGAATGCCTCCTCCAAAGCACGTCGAAGTAGCTGTCTATATGCTACAATTACATGTATCGACGAAGTTTAGAAAACAAGTGTGCATGTTAACAATAATTACAAAATTGAACACTATAAAAAGAAGTTACCATGTTTGAAATCCATTTGTTAGCGTCCTTGAATTCCTTAAACTCGCTACGCGTCATTTCTTTTAAGGGCTGCCCGGTATATATACTGTTCATTGTCAACGAGATTTTTTTATTATAGCATAACAAATCACAACTAAATACATTGAACCGGCTTAGGTTAATGGGGGATAGGAATAGAGCATTACCTGACTTCATCTTTGCCCTTCAAAAATGCCGTGAAATTCATTTCATTCTGATTTCTTCTCCTTTCTTCTTACTTTTCGGCACGGGGTCAACATACGGGGTCAAGAGGAACCTTGACCACCTTCGGGCCCTTTGCTTGTCTTCATTCTTGTAAAAAACTCCGGGTCGGAAAATTCATCTCATATAACACTAGGCATACTAGTTGGAAGTTCCCTAACCATGTTCACCTCAGGGGTTGGGAAATAATCCACATAAATTGGCTTTTTATCATCACCCGCACCGTCTCCTTCAGCCTTCTGACCAACTACCTCAACTTTAACAATACTCTCACCCTCGACCTTCTCAACAACACTATCACCCTCGGCCTTCTCAATAACACTGTTATCGTCGGCCTTTTGAACAACACTATCAACACCATTCTCAACACCTGCCACTTTGTCACCCTCATAATCAGACCCACCATCATGAATGTCATTCACAAAATGTTCCATCTCATCCAACCTATTTCTGTCATCCTACCGTGAGAACAAGTGAGAACAATATATATTAAGGACTGCCAATTAAATTACACTTATTATGTACTAAATGTTAGAATAAACTAACAAATAATTGAAGCTTACCCTATCAAAATCTTTCTCCTTGATTTCTCTTGATTTTTTCGGTGAAGATGTATCTCCAACCTTGTTTTCTTTTGCAATCTTTGCAATTTCTTCTGTTATCCAACACTTCATCCTCTCCTCGCTTTCTTTTATTTGCTGTTTAATCAACTGTGTCAAAGATGTATACAATTCAAGAATTGTATACGGAACTGATGTCTTTAATTTTGACTACAAATCTAATTCAAAAAAGAATTATTACATCATGCAAAATAACTTAGAAAAATAACTTAGGACTGCCAATTGTTATGTATATTACAAATTTTTACATTGGAATTTCTACATCTCCTCTATGGAAGAGCCGCTTCTTAGACGCCAGTTCATCTGAGTTTCTAGATCGGAGAGTCTTGCTTTGGTGATGGAAGCACCACCCTCTTCCATTGCATCTTCACGGTCCTCCGAATCATCATGATCATGGTCCTCCCTTACCACATCTTCCAACATCAAATATTTGTAGTAAGCACTTGACTTTTCACGATCATAAACCTTCCATGGGAACAATTCCATCTGTATGTTAAGTGCACAAAACATTGAGGTTAATGAATAGTTTCAAACAGAAACACAATAGTATGCATAAGATAACCAGCAACTCAATAGCAAGGCAAAGGGTTTTCAAGCCCTGGCAAGGAATTTCAAGCCCTGCAAAGGAATTTTAAGCCCTGCCTAGGAATTTCAAGCTCTGGCTAAGGTTTTTCAAGCCCTGGAAATCGATTTCAAGCCCCGTCTACAACCCACTATAATATTCAACCACCCATTCATAATAAGAAAGTGTACCCTACAATCCACTATAATACAGATTTAAAAATGACCTTCAGCCAGGTTTTAAGAATCATACACCAATTCATAGACAATTTATAGAGTAATAAGTAATATAACACATAACAAAATCAAGAAATTAACAAAGAATATAAATATAAAAATCCATTCTACAGTTTGATTGTATTCAACATATATATGGATTTCAAATTAACCAACCTCTATTCCTATAAATGATCAATCTACTAATTATTAATGCCTATCAAGACAAACCAACCACTGATATTAACTAGCTATTAAATATAGAAACGAATAAAATGCACATAGAAGTAAAATACACACCATTGTACTAAAGTAGGATTCAACTTTTAGAACCCTTGTATTGAAATTCCAATTCTTAGATCTTGGGAACACTGTTCCTTTCCGTATCCTAATTTTACCTTCAAAACGGGTAATCCGTTCAACGGTCCAAACCTAAACAACTAAAAAAAAAAATCTTATAAACAAATAAAAATCTCATAAGGTTGATTTACACATGAATTTATTTGCAACTATTACCTGAAATGCTAACAGAAATCCATAACTGTGGAATGTGAAATGCTTTAAATCCTCATTGTTCTGCTGATTGTCCAACTCCACCTGCTCATTGTCATTGTCTGTTTCTTCTTCTTTATCTTCTACTTTAGTTTTCCTCTTTCTCTTCTTCGACTTCTTCTTCTTCTCCTCTTCCTTCTGTTCCTTCCTTCCTTCCTTCTTCTTCTTATTCTTATTCTTTTCCTCATTCTCTTCTTTCTTATGGCCATTGCCTCTTAACCTACCAAGGTGTTTACCAACTGAATTCTTCAGCCACCACAATGTGACATCAAATATGTACTACCCCTAAGAAAAACTACCGGGTATGACTGTCCGTGCTTCATCAATCTCGAAGAACTAGGACACCATTAATAGGTATCCCATCTTTAATGCATCATCACCCACTGCAGGCTCCGTGAACTAGTTAAAGGTTGCCTCCAAAAGTTCAATCGACGGTCTTTCATCATTGAAATATCGTGTGAAAATAGATTCCTTACCGACTACTTTCTTTTCTCGGAAGCCTTCGGGCAATGTGCATATGTTGAAGCCACTGCACAAGCAAAATTCTTCTCTCCCGAACCGAGCCTCCTTCTACCCCAAACTGAACCAAATTTCATCCTCCTTTGAATTAGGAACAATGAGCCGTCTTTTCAAAATATTGTAGATTAGCATCCCATGAACTTTAATGGGCTGTACCATATCCAAGTACTGCCTAAAAAGGCCTTGTTTAAACCTATCTATCATGCTGCAACGTGTCAAGACTAACTCCAAATCTTGAAGAATTTTTTTTTTTGTGCGAATTTATTCTCGTGTGTACCTAGCTTTTGTGGTTTGGATACCTCCATTTTTTTTGAAACGATCAGCCGGCATTTGGTTTAAAATAAAACAAAAATTAATTAATACTGAGTATAACCAAAATGAGATTTCAAGACCTGTAAAGGGATTTCAAGCCCCACAATAGGATTTCAAGCCCTGATTTGATAAACAATTAAATGAAATGAACATCCTTCCCACCACTATACATGATACGATATATGTATGTGACACAAAAAAATACATAACAAGGCACCAAAAAATCCACCTATTCCAAAATCCAACACTTCATAATATAACATCACAAAAACCATTAACAACAACACTACTACACTTTACAATCGCTTACAGGGATTGAAATCCCTTTGTCAAGGCTTAATATTCAGACAAATGGGGCCACATTTGAAAACTTAAATTAAAAAACAAAACAAAACCACATGTTCCCCTCCATTGTATGAACTGGCAAGATAACTACTCATTTCTTAAACAAAATACTTATAACTTAATAAACAACATCATCCATGCACAGTCAAACACAGATACAAATAGGGATGGCCATTTTCCCCCGGGGCCCCAAATCCCCGCTCCCCCATCCCCATTTGGGGATTTTTTTTTGGGGAAAAATGGGGAAATGGGGGGGGGGGGGGGGGGATGGGGATGAATTTTATCCCCAAATTGAAATGGGGATGGGGATGGGGAAGGGTCCCCCCATCCCCATTTCCCCATTTTCCCCAAAAAGTTATGTAAATGGGGATGGGGATGGGGGAAGCTTCCCCCATCCCCATTTCCCCATTTCCCCCAACTATATAATATAATATAATATAATATAATATATTAATATATAGTTATTTTTATATTTTTATTATTTTTATTATTTCTATTATTTCTATTTTACTAACTATAAATACATATTTATAACTTAAAACCTAACTTATATAGGCAAAATGGGGGAATGGGAGAATGGGGAAATGGGGGATCCGGGGGAAATGGGGAATCGGGGAAAAACGGGGAAAAATGGGGAAAACGGGGAAATGGGGATGGGGGTGGGGAGACCTCCCCCCAAATCTACCCCATCCCCATTTTCCCCAAATGGGGAAATGGGGGGGGATGGGGGAGGGTTTGGAAATTGGGGATGGGGATGGGGATGGGGGGACCTATATCCATCCCCATTTCCCCATTGGCCATCCCTAGATACAAACAAACATAGCAGAGGTTAAAACACCAAAGGAATGAAGAAGACAATGAGAAAACGAATGAATACCTTTACTTGCAAGTTACAACAAAGGCGTCTTCTTCAGGGCTGGGTCTTGGTATTCGACTGTTCTTCTTCTTCTTCTTCTTCTTCAAGATATTTTCTTCTCAAACCTGGTGTGTTCTGATTTTTCTTCTTCTTCTTCCGTCTCGTTCACTTTTTCTTCTATTCACTGGCTTTTTCTTCAAAGCTTCTTCTTATTCTTCCTCTCTCTTGTTCGCTTCTTCTTCTATTCTCTGGCTTCTTCTTCAATTCTTCTTCTTTCTCATTCACTTCTTGGAGTTTTTGATTTGGGGGATGGGGATTTCAATTTCTGAATATTAGGCACGACCACTCCTCTTTGGTTTTGAATTTAAATATGTTAGGGCAAATTGGTAATGACGCTTAATGGGGTTGGGGGTTTAGGGCAATTTGGGAATTTCGTTTTTAAAAGGTTTAACTATTTAAAATCCCACTTGAGCGTATTCCTGGAATTTCATGTTGCCAAGGGGACACAAATACAAGAAAAACAATGGGGAGACATTTTTGCTCTTTTAAACTTGAAAGTGGACATTTCCTTCCATTTCCACAAAGTATAATTGCGTCTCTATGATTTATTAACCAATGTTATTATGTTAGTTTTTCTGGTTTTAGTGCAATTAGGCATATAGTTAGAGTATGTTTGTGCAATTTGCCCTAAATATTATCGAATTGCCTAAATTCACTTTCCTGGCTTCAGTTATTGCTTAAAGGCGTCGAACGCTGAAAAATCGAAAGATCAATTTGAAATCTGGGGAAGAAAATGGCCCCAAAAGCTGAAACAACCCAAACCCTGTCAACCCCGACAGACTCTTCTTCGACATCCATAGATCCAATCTTTTACATCCTAAAGATCCTTCCTTTCTCCATCCTCCGCCCACCAAGACTCCGCCTGAAGCTGCCGTCCTTCACTCTTCCGTCGCCCATGACTGTCTTTTCCCTTGTCCTCCTGACCTACTTCATGGTTGTTTCAGGAATCGTCTACGACGTGATCGTGGAGCCTCCAGGCATCGGCTCCACCCAGGATCCTGCCACCGGCTCCGTCCGGCCCGTCGTCTTCCTCCCTGGACGCGTCAACGGTCAGTACATCATTGAGGGCCTTTCGTCTGGATTCATGTTCGTGCTTGGTGGAATTGGGATTGTGCTTCTGGATCTCGCACTTGATAAGAACAGAGCCAAGAGTGTCAAGGTCTCTTATGCTTCTGCTGGGATCTCGTCGGTGGTCATTGCTTATATCATGAGTATGCTCTTTATTCGCATTAAGATTCCTGGTTATCTTAGGTGAATTTTCATATTCATATTTTGTTTTCTTAGTTGGGTCTTTGCAATGGTACGTTGAATTATGCATTTGTATGATCTTTGACCTACTTACGCTATGACTTGGTGGCTAACTGACTGAGTTTTCAGTTAATTTAATAAGATTTTGCAAAGTAAGGTATAAGCTTATGATTCTCTATTACTCGGATTATTGGTTAGGGTTGAAATGTTATAGATATTATTTAAACTTTTAATTGAATTTAGTGTCATCAATTGTATCTGCGATTATCTAACTTCTTAATTTTGAATTTGTTTCCTAATACTATTGGCCATTTGTTTGGGATTTGAAGATGTGTTATAAAAGTTAGGGATTGAGGATGTGTTGTAAAAGTTAGGGTTTTAGAATTTTGTGTGATATTTTTTAAAATTAGGATTTTAGAATGTAGACGGGTAACAAAGAGGCTTTTAGGGTGTGTTTGGTAATCGGGAATTCAAATGAGGGAAATGAAATTTAATTTGTGATTTATGTCTACCGTGTTTACCAACTTTTAGTTTTATGGATTAAGTTACGTGAACCTAACTCGCAAATTAAGGGAACTTAATTTCAGTGTCCTAGTAGGCGCTAGGCAGTAGTCCGGTGGTGGCCTGGTGGCTAGTGCCTAGGCGGAGCCTCAGCAGCCCTAATTTTTTTTTTCCTAAATAAAAAACCAATCACTATGACCACATATAGATAAACCAATCTAGAAGTAGCCAGCGCTGGCAGCGATGACGACCAAACAAGGGACTGGTGATGGCGGTGGCTGCGGCCGGTTGGACTAGTGGTGGAGAGGGGCTGTGCTTTGAATTGGGTTTGATCGAAGAAAAGGAAGAAAAGAGGGGTATTTTGGGATTTTGGCTTCCGTTTTATGAAGCCCAAAACGACGTCATTTAGGGCTTCATTAAACAGAAGCAAAAAATGATGCGTTTTGTATTAGGGGTTTTGAAAAAAAAATAAATGACGCCGTTTTGTATTAGGCCAAAATTGCAGCAGCCAAAGCCGCCTAGGCCGATTTTTCAAACACTGCTGAATTTCCCCCTCCCACCTAGGGATGCACATTGGGGAAATGGGGATAGATATAGGTCCCCCCATCCCATCCCCACTTCTCAAACCCTTCCCCATCCCTCCCCATTTCTCCATTTGGGGAAAATGGGGATGGGGGAGTTTTGGGGGGAGGTCTCCCCATCACCATCCCCATTTCCCCATTTTCCCCGTTTCCCCATTTACCCCATTTCCCCATTTCCCCATTTGACTGAAAATTACAAATTAAACTAAAAAAAAAAAAAAAAAACATTCCATTACAAATGCAAAAGAAAATACATTACAAAATAAAGTTATATATATATTACAAAATAATATCAAAGAAAATACAATACAAAAAATATATAAATATATATATAATTATTTTTATAATATTATGGGGGAAATGGGGAGTACCTCCCCCCATCCCGATCCCCATCCCCATCCCCATTTCACTATATTAGTGGGGAAAATGGGGAAATGGGGATGGGGAGACCCTCCCAATCCCCATCCCCATTTCAATTTGGGGATGATTTTCATCCCCATCCCTCCCCATTTTCCCATTTTTCCCCAAAAAATTTCCCCCAAATGGGGATGGGGAAGCGGGGAAACGGGGATCCGGGGGAAAATGTGCAACCCTACTAGTCCCACCTAAGAAATTAAGTTTCCTTTTCCGATTCCATTTCCAATGGAAGTTGATTCTCCTTCATCTTCATTCCTAATTAGTTGATGTGCCCATAGGATTTGAGCTTGAATGGGGAAAGTGAGTACAATACTTATCTCCAGCATCACTTAAATTCCTTATCCTACCTTAACATTTGAAGAACTTCAAAAAATACATTCCTTGTCCATCCAATAATATGCTGAAGCTCTTTAATTAAGTTCAAGTTTTAATTGATACTTGCCTTTATTATGAATCGTTGGGGAAATATATATCAATCAAGTTCAACTATCTCATCATTTTGTCTGACTTGGCCTGAATCTCAATGCTTATGCATAATTTTGCACCAAGGCTAAATTGTTTTGACAATGGCCTCGAGAGTTGCTATGAACTCTACATTTTTAGAGACTTTGACCAATAAGGGAAAATTTGAGATACTTCATGGTCAAGGATGAATAGAATAAGAGGGGATTTATCTTTAGAGCTTAATAGAAATCCCTCAAAATAGCCAAACCAGAGTGACGATTTAATTGTAAGATCCCTCCAATATGGCAGACCTCATTTGCTAAGATGTCTTTCTCTCTACCAAGGACCATGCCATTGGTTAAAATGGCAACATATTCTTATATCCTGGCTCCTTTACTGCTTGTAAAGCATATAAAATCTTATTTTGGTTTAGTAAATGAGTGCAGTAGAGTTGATTACATTTTCAAGTTCTGCTTTAGGTGGAATGTTCAAGGAGTGTGGCGGTGTTATTTTCAAATTTTTTCTAGTTGATTGTTGTTTGACTTATATTCAGTATGCTTTTAATTGGCATTAGGATCCTCACTTATATGAACTAAACTGAACTGGATGCAATGGATAATCTAGAGTTTACTAAAATAGTTATGTTTCATGGAGTGATGTTATATGAAATTTAACCTATACTTATTCAAAAGAGGATATGATGGAGAATTTCTTAGTTTGAAATTGGTTTATCATTTGTTAGCCAAGTTGATACAGTTTGTGTTCATGAACCACTGTCTATTCCTTTGTTATTGGTATTTCTTCTCTCTTTACTTCATGTATTCCCCCAAAAAATAAAAATCGTGCTTCGCATGCAAAATTCGTATCAAAGATTATGAAGATAAAACCAACCTCATCCTCTTCCTCTTTTAACTTGGCTGAATAAAAAAATTTCACTGGTACTAAAGACCCAAAAGATTGGAATTCTAACACCATCACCTACAGCAGCCAAGATAGTTTTATGGCAATCATCTTTTATTGTTATTTGATAGTGCAACTGCCTTATGTCATGTTAAAATATTAAGATGCTTTAACTTCCGTTTGTTCATTTGTTTTATTTTTTATACCATAGTTCATCTGTATTTAAGCTTAGGTATTTTGTGTCTAAGGTAGAGTTGTCAAAACAGGTTTGCGATTGGGTTGGACTCAACCCGAGACGACATGACACGAACCTGTTTATCCTCAACTTGACACGACCCGTTTAATTAAATGGGTCAACTCTTTGGAACCCGACACGACACGACACGTTTAGATAAACGGGTTGACCCGTGACCCGTTTAATTTTTTTTTCTTCTTCTTATTTTCTTCATTTTAATTTCGAAAAATATATTCAAAAACTGATTTTGGATACTATTCAATCACCAGAAAATATACTGCATCTCATTTCTTTTATGAAAAGAAAAGAACTTCTTTAAAGAAAACTGGAAACATCATCCATAGCTATTAGCTAACATAGAAAGCCAACCGGGAAATAAATTAACCCAATACAAAGAAGAGAATTAATAAAGCTTAGCTAACTTAGAAAGCCAACTGGGAAAGAAATTAACCCAATACTGAGAAGAGAATTAACTAAGCTTAAAGGCCTTCTAGTCCATTCGTGAGCAACTCTGCTGCAATCCTTGGGCACAAAAGAAATTGAAAAAGCATTAAACTTGCACATCAGAGATCGGATGTCCTGAATCTAATCGCCAACCTCACATTTGGACTCAGCCACCTCCTTGCATAGATTGACCACACTCAAAGCATCTGAATCCACTTCCAAAAGGAAACAAATTTTAGGGTGATTTCAGCGACGGAACAAGGGCCGACGAGAGGCAGAGACTAGAGGGAAAGAAAGAATGGAGTGTGGTCAGCGTGTTGAGAGAGGCAGAGACCAAAAAGAAAGAAAGAAAGAATGGAGTGTTTAGATTTTAGGGTTTTCATACTATATTATATACCTTACGTAAAATTGCAGTTATACCCCTATATAATGTAAATTTATAAATTTTCCCGTTATAAATGGGTTGAACCGATCACCAGCCAATTGGTTTAGTGAAACCCGACACAACCCGTACAATAAACAGGTCAAATGGGTTAACATGTTTATGACCTGAACCTGTTTAAAGCCAACCTGAACCTATTTATCACCTTCGGTTCATGGGTCGCGGGTCATTTTGATAGCTCTAGTTTAAGGTTTTGTTGTGTGCTTAGTCCATTCCTTGCAATAAGACCAGGTTTGTGACATTTGTATTATCATTGAATCTGTGCTATGTGTGATGTCTTGGCAACAAGCACATTTATAAAGGTGGCGTTTTTATTTTATTTCATTTATTATTTTTTTTTAATTTTTTTATTTTAGGTCTTCATGGTTTTAGGCTATGTTTGAGGTTGCTTTTTCTTGAGAAATAAGTGTTTGGGTAAATGGGTGTTGGGTAACTTCCCAAAATAATTTGTTCCTCCAACAATCAACTTTTGAGAAGTTGGTTGGGTTTGCTTTTGGAAGCTGATTATTGGAGAAACTAATTTTTACTTAAGAAATGTTACAATACCTTCATTATTTTAATAAAAGACAATATTACCCTCATATTTAATAACGATATGATAAAAAATTAAAAATTAAAAAACATAAAAGTTTTATTTATGGTGCCCACCGCTAGATGTCGAGGTCGGAGGAGGACTAGCATTCTCTGGCTACTATGTCATCGAAGGAAGCTAGCTTTGCCTTCGACAACGGAGGAAAAAGCCTCTTCCATTTCTAGTTTTGGAAATTGAGGAGCCGTCACTAAAGGAGGATCGACCTCCAATGACAGAGGAGGCGTCTCCATTATTTCCAGATTTCCAATGACAGAAAAGGATTGACCTCCTCAGGTGAGGCCAAATCTAGATTCGGCATCGCCGGGGGACATCAATTCTCCTCCAATGCTAGAGGAGGCGAAACGCCTCCTCCTTCGTCAGAACCGATGGAGGGGTTCGCCCCCTCCACGACTAGAATAAAATGGAGGAGGCGAATGCCTCATATCTATCCACCTTAGACATTTTGAAGTTTCAAAATTTCAAAATTTTAATATTTAATATTTATTATAATTATATTTAATATTTAAATATATAATTATTATACCAATTGATTGATGTCTATTTTTTTCATTTCATCAAATACATTTTCACCCTTTCAAAAGCAACGCAATTCTAAAATTTAGTTTACTAAACACTAACCTATTTTTTTGTTAAGCTTATTATTTATTAAGTTAAGCTATAAGCGATTTATATTTTAAGCAAATCAAATCCCAAACATAGCCTTAATTTGATAAAGATCCAAAAATGTCTAAATATTTAGGGCAAATTGTACTAAAGTACCATGTAACTTATATTCAACCTTTTGATTTTTATTACACAAAAATGCCTTGCCATTAAGTGAAAATCATTTTGGATGGTTCTGAAATACATAAAATAATAAAAAAGAAACCGATAACAAAGTAAATATTAATTAACGAAAAAAAAAACCCAAATTTGAGAAACACAACTTTCAGTCAAATTGGAAATACAAACACTTCAGTCAATTTGGCTACACAACTCTTTAATCAAAGTGAAAACAAAACTCTTCTAGTTCATTAGATCAATCAATTTTCAAAACACAAATCAACCTAAACTCAAATCCATTCCACCAATGAGTTAAAGTGGGACAAAGTGGAAGAAAACCCAAAAACAACAAAATTCTCTCACTAAGTATTTTATGTTGGTTGAACAACAAACCCAAGTGATGATTATAGAGCTACGTAGTGATGCACAACAAAGTGAAGTGTCACAACATATGGACGTTAACTTTGAGCGCCTTCAGCGTGACAGAGATGATATTGATGGGCGGAAGACTGGAAGAGACTTCATCACCTTCATGTTTGCTTTCTCATAAAAGAAATTTAATTTTCTAGTACATGAAAAACTAAGCTTGATAAACTTAGGAGCATATATGTTCTTTTTTTTTTCTTTTTTTTTTTAAAAAAAAATAGTTTTTTTATTTTATTTTATATTTTATATTATATATATATATATATTGATTTATGATTTGGACTGTTGATCTTTAAACTCTAAAGTATGGACCGTTAAATTCTCTTATTAGCTTTTTTCGGCATAGGTAATTGTGTCTTTGCACCATAAAAGCATGGTCATCCGTTAAATCTGATTGTTGTTATCTAACGATGAGGTACCTTTGTGTAATAAACATCAAAGGTTGAATATTAAGCTTTATGGTCACATTTCGAGTTACTATAGTGCAATTTGCTTTAATATTTAAGGTATTCTAACATGTTTGATTTCTCTTCTTAAACGACTCAATACAAATATAGAGTTATTTACTTTTTACGTTTATGACCTTCCAATTTTATCTGAAATTTTAACATTTTTCCAAATATAAGTTTTTTAAAAATCAACGCTAACAAAAACTACAAAAATCAATTGATTGCGTTAGAATGACGATTTTGTGTTGGAACCTTTTATGTTTTGATAAAAGATATAATAGATAAGAATGTAAATATTACGGGAATATATATATATATATAACATAGAAAATATTTGAAAAACATAAAAAAGCAAACTCTAAACCATAGCCACAGCCATGGGAAAACTAGCTCCTTGTTGAGGGAGGCTTCACTATTGGAAGCGACGAGGACGATGCTCCTCCACCTCCAAGATTATTTTTGATTTAGTTTGTTGTGAATGGTCTTGCTTAGCTTTTCAAAATCTGCATCCAGTTGACGCAACTGCTCCACATTCAAGTCATCAATAGGGGAATCCCACCAGCCTTGAGATGTTTTCCCCTTTATGATCTCTTTCATTATTTTTCCACGCTCTTTCTCATCGTCTAGTTGGTGGAGGAGGTCATTATTGCCTTGGATCAGCTTTGAAATTCTCATCTTGCGGTTAGCCTCAACATCATGGTGGGTGCTATCATCTGGTTGGCTTATTCCTAGGAGGAGGTTGGAAACATCTTCGATGGTGGGGTCACCAAAGGAGTAAGGCTTCCCCAATGGTGAGAACATTACAACCCCAACCTTAGCACCAGTTAAAATGGCGAGCTCACTTGCTTTTTTTGCAAATCCCAGATTTACGTTTAGAGAATGTTATCGTTCTGTTATTTTGTCTTCAATTCTCTTTATTCTAACGCTCGTTTGCCTCTGGTTGTTTTGCCCGATTCTGCCATAACATACAAAGTTTAGCAAAATACATAAATTTTTAGTTTGGTAGTATGATTTGAGATGTATTTATAAGAGGACCTCTATACATTAATTAGTGCGAGGTTAAGACTTTATCTTTTTAAGTTGTCATGTTACCATATATTTTAAACTTTCAATATTTAGATAACCTATTTTGGAATGTCACCGTAAACATCTATTTGGTTACCAAATATTTGATGGCTGGGAAAACATTATTGTCTTAATTAGCAATTTGATAGTTGATAGATAGTTGGTGGATAGTGGAGATCCAATCTGAATTATTTCCACTTCATTTTTTTTTTCCTTTCTTCAAAGATGGAAAGTGGAAATCCAATCCACTTTTTTTAAAATTATTATATATATATATATAAATTCAAAAAATTTTATTTTTGATTTTTTTATCTCCATAATCCATAAGATAGAGATCCACTGAATTTTTCTTTCTTCCATTTTTTTTTTTTTTTTGATATATCAATAGAAGGGTAAAATGAGTTTTTTTTTTGGTTAAAAATAGGGATAATTACCCCGGTGGCCATCGAATTGATGGCACACTATCAAAATGACCACTGGATTGGAAAGTTGTTCCAAAATGACC
Organism: Acer campestre; assembly: GCA_954870605.1. NCBI lineage: Eukaryota > Viridiplantae > Streptophyta > Magnoliopsida > Sapindales > Sapindaceae > Acer > Acer campestre. The sequence goes on along the minus strand of OX940804.1, from coordinate 20,964,112 downwards.
ATTATTGGTGAATTTTGTGACACTAATGGTCATTCCATCCAATTCCATATAATTCCATTCAATTTTATCTAATGAGTGGCATTTTGGTAAATAAGGGGATGACATTAATTTATTTTAGCTGTTTTTTTGGAAATCAATTTTTTCAATGAGTGACATTTTAGTAAATAAGTGGATGACATATTAATTTATTTTAAATGTTTTTTAGAAATCAATTTTTTCTTTTTTCGAAAAGAATAATTATATTTAGTATACGTATATATATATACACACATATTTACACACACTAAATATAATTATTCTTTTCAAAAAAACAAAAGAAATGGTTTAGATCAATACACGTGTCTCTTCTTTGTTTTTTAGATTTTTTAAATTTTGTAGCCTTAATCTTCTTTAAAATATATATATATATGTGTGTGTGTGTGTGTGTTTTTTTTTTTTTTTTTTGAGATATATATATATAACATTTGAACTTATTAAAAGATGTAGTTGTGGTTGGACATACGTCCTGACTAGAGAACTATAATATATATATATATGAGATATGCTATACATATACATACTAAATATAATTATTCATTTAATAATACAAAAGAAAAAATTGATTTCCAAAAAAAAATCTAAAATAAATTAATGTCATCCCCTTATTTACCAAAATGCCACTTATTGGATGGAATTAGATGGAATTATATGGAATTTGATGGAATGACCATTAGTGTCACAAAGTTCGCCAAAAGTGACCATTTTGGAATAACTTTCCAATTCAGTGGCCATTTTGATAGTGTGTCATCAATTCGATGGCCACCGGGGTAATTATCCCTTAAAAATATTAACAAAAGAATGAAAGATGGTTTTTTGCTCATAATGAAACTAGAGAATGGATTTGGTGAATAATGCAAACAAGGTGGAGTGGTGGAGTCTTTTAAGTTTTAATAATATATATTTGTTTATTAAAATAAACTCATTGATGTATCAAAAAATAAATAAATAAATAAATAAACTCATTGGGTTGCTAAAAAGTAATCCGATTGGTTTGGGTTAGTTTATGGGTTGTGTTTCATCAGACCGAATAGTCCAACCCAAACAATTACATAGTTTTTCATGTTCTTTTACAATTTCTTTTAGGCTGTGTTTGTTTCACCGGACAGGACTGAAAATAGTCCAATCCCATGTTTGGTGAGTTCAGTCGGTTGGGACTATTTTTATCCCAAACTTCTTTTTATCCTGATAAAGGAGGATAAAATAATCCCCTCCTAATCGATGGGATTATTTTATCCCCTCTAATCTTCACTGATATTGTTCAATCAATTAAAAAAAAAAACCAAGAAAAATCTTCTTCGATCAGCTAAAAAAAAAATCAGAAAAAGCAATTCAAGATACACACACACATTCATCAATCCACAATCTGTTCCCAAAAAAAATCCAGATGAACAAAGACCACAGAGCAGATTTGATTTTTTTTTCCACTATTGTTGTAACAAAGAAAAAGGTGGGAGGAGAGAGAAGAGAGAAGAGAGAAGAGAGAAGGGAAGATTCAATTTTTTTTATGATCATCATGAACAGATATTGATACTTTGCTATGCCTTTGTTTTTTCTAGCTTTATGGTTTTGAAACAGTAAAAAACATTCTTGCTCTCAATCTTATCATAAAAGCTCAACTATGTAGAGATTTTTTGGATCTGATCAGTACTTGGAGTCCTGAGACTAGACCTAAACAGCTTAGTTAAAACTTTTACTTGTTCCGTCGTCGGATTCAACCATCCTTGGTTCCGGTGATGGTACCATAGTCAACAAAGGAGAGAAAGAGATGAGACAACAAAGTAGAGAAAGAGACCAAAGGAGAGCAAAGAAAGAGATGAGACAATAAAGATATATAGTTTTTTTTTTTTTTTTTTTTAAATATTTTAATATTTTAATATTACATTGATTTTATCCTATCTCATTACATACCAAACAAGGGATTGGACTATTTTAATCCTATCCAATGTTTCACCAAACGTGGAAAATACTATAATTAATTCAATCCAATCCAATCTAATCCAATCCAATCCCATGTCTTAAAAATAGTCCAATCCTATCCCGCGCAACAAACGCAACCTTATTGTCTTAGTGCTCAACCTGTTACATTCACCCCTACTTGTTATCATTGTGGTGTTATCATTGCTTGTAATGTGCTTAAAGCAATGTATTCACACACATATTTTCTTATAAGCAGCTCTCTGAATCCACTATTAACATACTTGAGTTGCATGATATGTATCTTATGATTATGCTTTGTTCTTCTTGTGAATGTGCCTCATTTGCTAAGGCAAAGACGTTTAGATTAGGACTCTCTTTATAAAGTGAGTGTGTGATTCGTTTGACCAATTTTGTTTTCTTTTCCATGTCTCTTTTGTGAGATTTGCGGTTTTGTCACAAAATAATCAAATGGAGAGATTTTGAGGACATTGGTTTCACTTGTTTTGCTTGTAATATTTTAATTGTGAAAGTTTTGTTAATATAACATTAGGGGATACGGTATACCACTTTTTCGTGCGAGATAAAAATGATAACCAAACAAATAAACGTTTGAGAGAAAAAGACTATGCACACGATTTTTGCGTGGATAACCTCCAATAGGAAAAAAACCATGACACTAACTCCTTGGCTACTTAAGTTGCAAATTCTAGTAGTTGATGGATAGTGACACATCAGGATCATCTACCCAATTTTTTCTCTCTGGGTCTACCCTAACCTTTCTACGTGCATGTCTTTTACTAACAAAACCCGATGGATGTTGCTTGCCGACGCACATGGGGATGGCAAACTCACCCGGCCGGGCCGGGTACCCGGATTACCCGGGCTGAAATTTTCCGGGTAAGACCCGGACATTTCTTACCCGGCACCGGGTAAGGTTTGTTCAGGTACCCGAGCCGGATGTGTTTCGGCTCGGGTCAGGGTATACCCGGATGCCCGGCCGGGTACCCGGTTTTGATTTTGATTTTGATTTTTTTTTTTTTTTTAATCTTTCAAATTTAGAGGGTATACCCGACCCTCTTCTCAAGTTTGCCCTGATATTGCCTTCTCTATCTCTTCCTGGTATTTCATCTTCTTTCTTTCATTTTTTTTGAAATTTCGATTTCATTTAGAATATCTAATAACCGTTTTGGTTTTTGGTTAGTAGATTGTCAAGGGTTTAGTTTAAGTAAGAGGTTTGAAGGATTTATAGAAGAAGAGATGGGTTGTAGAGAGAAGTCAGAGCAAAGTAGAGAGAGAAAAGGAGTTTTGAAAAATGAGCTGCGCACAAGGGTTTAGTCTGAAAACGCAAGCTATATGTAGTGTTGTAATTGAACTCAAAACGCAAGCATTTTGACACTGTAGTGGGTTATAATTTAGGGTTCCAGAGTCTTCACTAAACGATGTCGTTTAGTACCTGGGTGTCTATTTTAGTTAATGTGCGTCAAGTGTAGGGAATCAAATCTTTTGTGGGTCTGATACAGGGTATTTGATTCAATGATTCCTCAACAAATTCTCTCTCTATTTCTCTCTCTCCTCTCAACCTCATCTGATTCCTTCCTTCAACCCTCTTTCAACTCTCAATCTATTCTTCCATATTATTTCTAGAAATCTGCAAATACAACAAACACATCAGAAATTACTCAGCTGTTACTATGGTGACCAAAGATCTGGTCTTGAAGAAACCCCAGAAGAGTATTCCCATATATTGCTTGAATCTCGAATCTGAGCAAATGGGTGTCCGTGGACTTTCCTGAAATCTGAGATTTTGAAAACCATATTTAATTTTTGTTCTCTTCTTTGAAATTCTGTTTTTGGGGTGTTTTCTCTTTCTTCCATATCCTTGGAAAGAACCAAATTTTCTTATATTTTTGCTTGATTTTTAATTGAACTTTTCTTGGCCACAACTGTACAATTCCGTTAAAAAAAAAAAAAAATTGATTCACAAATTGTTTCCAATTTTATTCAAAGTAACAATTTAGTAAATCTGCCTCTACTTTCCAAACAAAACTGCATGATGTTTTCTTCTTCATTTTGAAATCTCATATCTGCAACAGTATTATTTTTTTTTTTTTTTAAAAAAAAATAAAAAAAAAACCTGGGTAAAATCCGGGTATGGATACCCGGATATCCGGCCGGGTCTTTCCGGGCCGGGTACCCGGATTACAAAATCCGGGTTTTTCCCGGGTGGATACCCGGACTCTCAAAACCCAGGTACCCGGACGGGTGCGGGTATACCCGGCCCGGACCCGGGTTTTTGCCATCCCTAGACGCACACTTTCATGAACTCTGCAAGACTTCTTCTTGTATCTTGAACCACTTAGGAACAGAAACTATTAAACAAAATAGGAATAGGGAATGAAATATATGTATATATATGTATATATAGTTTTTCTCTCCTTAGGACCGAACTGAATTTTTAAGATTAGGACGAGACTTGTGAGTTATTAATTAAGTTTAAGAAGACTTTAACTAAACCGAAGTATGTGAATCTAATTGTTGATATATGTGGAACTAATATAAATAAAATCAGTTAAAATCAGTTTGTCCTGACAAGAGAAAGACTAATATATATATATATATATAGTTTTTCTATTAGTTTGTCATGACAATAAATATATCAGGACGAAGAATGTGGACTATAGACTATGGAGAAGTTTTGACAAGTACATACACTTTGAGTCAAAGTATGTAAATCTAGTGGTTCACAGTCTTCGTCCTGATATATTTATTGTCATGACGAACTGATAATAGAAAATCTGTATATATATATATATTTATATATACAATCTTTTTATTATCAGTTCGTCCTGACAATAAATATATCAGGACAAAGAATGTGGACCACAGATTATGGAGAAGTTTTGACAAGTGCATATACTTTGAGTCAAAGTATGTAAATCTAGTGGTCTTCATTCTTCGTTCTGATATATTTATTGTCAAGACAAACTAATAATAGAAAATCTGTTTATACATATACACACGCTAATGTAGCTCAGACAAACAAATATAATGAGGCACAAAGAAAAGGTTTTAAAATAGCCATCTAGGCCCCACCATACGCTCCATTGTAATATTATTAGCAGCCTCTCCTAGCTTATGACCAAATCCACCCCCCTTCCTTCATTTAAAACCATAGCAAACTTACTATCAATAAAAACCTCATCATTACTAGCCTTCAAAATATTCTTTTGTTGATGGGTAGTCACAGGATGTGTCTATTTCTTTCGTTTCCAGGTCTTGTAATAGGGTTACAGGGTGCCACATGAATTGGCTAGATTGGCTGTTAGTTTGGATAATTCTTGTTATTGGGAGGGCAGCTTTCCTAGTTGGCTGGAATGTTAAGTTTGTATTGAAGCTTGTTCTTTTCCCTCTCTTGAGGTGTGAATGAAAGTTTTCTTTTGTTAAAAGAAAGTCCCCCCCAAACCTACCCCAACGTCAAGCCCCTTATCATGCCCATCCCAATTATTCGTCACTAAATTCCTTGATTCTGAAATGCCTCCAATTATTTTTTTTGTCGCTACAATCACGTGCTCCGTCCATCATCATTGACTCAGCACTGTTTACGGCCTGCGTAAACCTCTCCTCAACGTTGGTAACTAGATTACTAACTCCCACTGCGTGCACCTCTTCCCCCACTTTTGACGCTCCCTTCCACTGTTGCACATGAACTCCCGATGATCGTGGACCTCAATCCGATTTACGACGAAGCCAATTCTCTCTCTTCCCTCCTCAATAACCCATACTCTTCACCGGGCAAGCCACACGTAGCAATTTCTTTATTTTTCTTTTGTGACTTTCTCACACTCTTGTCTCAATCTAAGAGACTTGGGTAGAACTCTCAAGTTTTCTCTATTTTTCTACTATGGTTTTCTCACATTCTTTCTTTAGTTTTTTGTCAAGCCTCCATCTTGAATCCAAAAATTCCATGTTGTTGATGAACAAACTTAACAATGTTGTTCTTCTTAATATATTTTTTTTATCTGAAAATCCAAATCCTAAAAGTTCGAAAATATCGGATCAAAAGGAAATCCAGAACCAGATCCTAACCGAAACCGAAACCAAATCAAGAAACATCCGACATCAAATCCGCATATGTATCCGAACCGTACCCCAAAAAAATATGTATCCATATATATTTGTATGTCGGATTGGAAGGCAATTTTTTTTAAAAAGTCCGATCTTAATCCTGTCCGAATCTGAAAATCTAAAAAAAAAAATAGGATTCGGATTATCCGAATCCAGTCCGTTTTACACATATACTCCCGACTGATCAACCGGAGAGCACCTTCCCCACCAAACACTATGCCATTTTCTGGTCTCCATGATCTTTAAGCGTAACATCAAGTGTTCGCACTGGTCCCTCATTCTCCTTAAATGACAACGAACCACACAACTTTACAATCTCTTCTGCGTTAATTTCAAAATCTCTCAGGGTCCCTCCTTCTCCTTAAATGACAACGAACCACACAACTTTAATTTGCAATCTCCTCTGCATTCATCTCAAAATCTCTCAGGTCCCTCCTCCTTAAATGACAACGAACCACACAACTTTGCAATCTCCTCTGCATTCATCTCAAAATCTCTCAGGGTCCCTCCTTCTCCTTAAATGACAACTCCCCGCTTAACAAATAGACCCACTCTACTTTCACTCTAATATTTCAGAGAAACATAAAAGGAGAGAAAAAGAAAACATCTTTTTGTTCAAATTGTTAATTCAATTTACATAATTATGAATAGTTGAAATAGAGGAAAATAACACTCTTTTTATATGGACTTTTAAAAGTAACACTAGTTTAAGAGTGGTGCTGTTGGCACACCCTTGCTGGTCTCTTTATACCCAACTTTTTAAAATTTTAATCTAATTAAATAAAATTAAATGTTTTTACCTTTTTTTTTTTTTTTCGAAAACCACCCCTTTTACTTGTTTTCAAACTTAATACACATCATCTCTGATCTCTTTCTCTCTTTCCTCCATTGAATGATTTATTTTTTATTCTTATATATATATATATATATTGTAGTTTTCTTCTTCTTCTTCTTCTTATTTCATGGTGGAAAAGGAAAAAAAAAAAAAAAACAGAGTTGTTTCAACAGAACGACAACTTGATATGATTATAAAGAAAAGTAAACTTCAAACTTACTTATAGAGAAGAAATTGTTTCCAGATGTTTGATATCAATTTCAGACAATTCTTGCGGATACTTGATATCAATTTCAGACAATTCTTGCGGATACTTGATATCATTGTTAGACAATTCTTGCAGATGTTTTATGTCATTCTCAGACAATTCTTTCAGATGTTTGATATAGACAATTCTTCCATATGCTTGACATCGTTCTCAGACTCTTCCATAATATTTTGTATGTGTGTAAGAAGCAAATTTTAGGGTATAAGAGTTAATATATATATATATATATTTATTCAAGAAACAAATTACAAGAACCCCCTTTTTTTTTTTTTGGAAAAAGAATATGGGGTTTTATTAGATTTACTTTGTAGAAATTTTTTTTCCTTAAATTGTATGCCCCTTTAAGTAATTTTGATAAAGGAAAAAAAAAAAAAAGAATACTACAAATTAAAAAAGTAGGGTATAAATAGATTGGTAGGGGGTGTGCCAATAGCACCACTCCTTATTTAATAAGTTAAGTTTAAATGGTACCAATAGACAAAAATATACTCAACTCCTTCTTTTATTACGTTTTTGCTATTTTTAGGGTTTTATTTTTTCAAAAACCCTAATTGATGGAGGATCAATGGAGATCCTCTGTCAATGAAGATGGAACAGACCTCCAATGGAGGGTCAATGAAGAAGATGAACAAAAAAAATTAAATTTTTTTATTTTTACCCAATAAGTCTTGAAAATTGTAAATATACAAAATAAATCTTGGAAATTACAAAATAAATCTCAGAAATATAAAATAAGTCTCGAAAACACTAAGATAAGTCTCGGAAAAACCAAAATAAGTCTTGAGAAAAAAAAAACGCGAGACTTATTTTTATGAGTGTGTTTTAAGGGTATTTTTGTAAGATTCACACTTTAGGTGCTATTAAAACATAAGTTAATTAAGTTGGTGATAAGTTTAAAACTCACTCTTTAAATAGTGATATTAAATTTTCAAACCCATTATGAATATCAATAGAACAATTTTGAAACAACATTTGAATACTTGATATTCTTAAATGATAAGCATTTCATTAACAAAACAATATCAATCAAACGTGGACTAAAAGAAAATATAAATTTTGGTTCGCATAATATTTCAGTAATAAACATAATGCATTAATTATTTAATAAACTGTAATCAGATAGCTCATATCTTTGTGACATTATAATAACGATAATAGTAACTTTAATAAAATGTCACAAATACGTGTGTAATGTAACAATAACAATAATGTAACAATAGCCAACATGAGCGTAGCTCAACTGGTAGATGGACGAGCTTGGAGCTTGAGTAAATGACTCCCAGATCAGCGGCTCGAATCCTACTATTGGCAAAAGCTTTAAAAAAAAATACCTTGTCCCGATTAATAGATATTGTGAAAAAAAAAAAAAAACAATAATGTAACAATATGTCATAAGTACCTGTGTAATATGACACTAACAATAATAATAAATCCCTTACCTAGATTTATCATTTTCTTAATCAGATTTTTCTAAACTCCATAATTCCATATATTAATTATAACAAAGCATATATATATATACATTCTAGAAATCAGTTTTCTCTCAACCAATTATATGCCATATAATGTTATCCTCCACAAACACATTCGTTAATGAGGAAGGAGATTGAATATTTTCAATTGCTTTTAATTACATTTTATATCCATTGAGTTAAACTCAATTAGGACATGATGATGATCATCATGATATATCAAATAATTCAAATAAAACAACTTATTAGTGAAGTAAATATTGTATAAATATTCTAGTACGTACGTGGGCTGAAGTAACTAATGCTTAGATTCATAATCATTCATCATACAATTATATTTTAATTTAGTCAGAAGTGTCGAATTTCTTTGTGTTAGTATTCTCCATATTAAGTATAACGAGATATAGAATTTACGTGAGTCTCATTCGTTGGTAAATTACAATAATTAATTAACCAATATGACTATATGAGTTCACCATCCTTTTTTGGATTATGATCCATTGTCGCTATAACTGCTATGGTACTTTTCAAATGTTTGATAGTAATTTTGTACATATGATTTTCATATTTACAGTTCAATTCAATACATTTATTAATGAAATCCAAAAACGCCTTTTGCTCTAATTACCTAAACAAGTCATTCAACCAATTTGATAATTTAATATTGTCCACTATAATTAAACGCACGATTTCATTGTTGATACCTGAATGCGAACCATTTAATATTGCAAGGAATTCTTGATTTTGACCACAATATATGTGACTCATCACAAACCAAAATCGTTGTAGCTATTCATTTCGTGATTTTGACTTGGGTTAGTTTTCAGAAGTAATATAGTTTTATTTTCCTTCTGGGAAATTAGCTATATCGATTCTGGATCATACTTTTTTTAGGCTTTTGGAAGGTTTAAAAGCTCCACTTTGGATTATTTAGGAAAAGAGCTTATAAAGTGTAAAATCTATTTTATCAAAAACCAGCCTCATAATCTCATATATATATATATATATGCCTTCTCTTGGAAGAGAAGCCAATTGCAAAGCCAAAATCGTTTTAATTAAATTTTCAGATTTCCAACTTTATCTTTTTAACAACTTTTTTTTTTTTTTTTTTTAAATTTAAATATTACACTACTATGAATATCTTGGTTTTTTAGAAGAAAGATGGCTCGAACCTACAACCTCGTAGTGTATATAATACCGACCCGGGGCTAGAGTAAGAAGTGCACCTGCCCTGGGCCCATATTGAAAATGCCCAAAATTGGCTTGATGAGATGCCTAAATAGACCAAGTTTTTGTGCTTAAATTAATTTGATAAAATGTCTAAATAGGTTCAGTTTTTTAAAATAGGCCCGATAATAACAAAACGGTTTTTTTCATCATAGTCCCCTGAGATGTCAAGGATGGCCTTGGGTTAGTTTTCAGAAGTAATATAGTTGTATTTTCCTTCCAGGAAATTAGCTATATCGATTTTGGATCATACTTTTTTTAGGTTTTTGGAAGGTTAAAAAGCACTTTTTGAGCCCGAAAGTTCCTTGTTAAACCACTTTGGATTATTTAGGAAAAGAGCTTATAAAGTGTAAAATCTATTTTATCAAAAACCAGCCTCATAATCTCATATTATATATATATATATATGCCTTCGCTTGGAAGAGAAGCCAAAGTCAAAATCCTTTTAATTAAAATTTCAGATCTCCAACTTTATCTTCTTAACAAATTTTTTTTTTTTTTAATATTACACTACGTATATCTTGGTTTTTTAAAAGAAAGATGACTTGAACCCACAATCTCATAATGCAGTGCCGGCCATGGACTAGTGCAAGAAGTGCACCTGCCCTAGGCCCATAAAGGAAATGGCCAAAATTGGCTTGATGAGTTGCCGAAATAGGCCCAGTTTTTAAGCTTAAATTAGTTTGATAAAATGTCTAAATAGGTTCAGTTTTATAAAAATATGCCCAATAAAAATATAAAATAAGTGAAAATTGCTGTTTATGGCCAAATAGATTATTGGAAAATTGTTTTTAGCCTTGTTTCATATTTTAATCGTTTATAACCATTTTGTAATAAATTCTTTCAATCCCTAGCCAAAATTACACAAATACCCCCACTAACATAATTTTTTAAAATTTTAATTTTTTTTTCCTTTTACTTATCTTCTCTTCCAGGAGACATGTTCTTCTCCTCTTTCCTTCTTTCTCTTCTTCTTCCTCCCTTTTCAAATTCAACAAAGCTTTGATTTTGACTTTTACAAAATATTTTGTCCTGGAAACTGAGATCATCAAGTAAACTTGGTTCTGGTTGTGTTATTGTAAAAATTTAGGTTAGATTTGGCAAGATCCATGAATTTTTCACGGAATTGAAAATTTCCAGAAGGTTTCACGAAATGTTGGAAAAACCCAAAGGTTTCACGAAATTGTGAAAAAAACCAAAGATTTCACGAAATGTTGAAAAAACCCAAAGGTTTCACGAAATTGTGAAAAAAAAACCAAAGGTTTCACGAAATGTTGAAAAAACCCAGAGGTTTCATGAAATTTTGGAAAAACCCAAAGGTTTCACATTTTTGAAAACGTGAAACCTTTGGGTTTTTTCAACATTTCGTGAAACCTTTGGGTTTTTCCAACATTTCGTGAAACTTTCTGGAAATTTCTGATTCCGTGAAAAATTAGGTTGGATTTAAATTCATGGATCTTGCCAAATCCAACCTAATTTTTTACAATAACACAAAACCCATGTTTATATAAACTATAATTATAAAAAATAATGCAAAAACTTAAAGATTTTACACACATTAACCACTTCAAGAGCTAATCCTATTGATTTTCTCAAAAAACTTCCCTAAGCAATCTCCCTCAAATCGGAAGAGTCGGAATCAAAGTCGAAATAAAACTTCCATTCCAATTGATTTTGTAAAAGTCGGAATCAAAGTTTTTTTGAAGTTAAAAATGGAAGAAGAAGAGAAAGAAGGAAAGAGGAGAAGAAGGGAGGTCGTGGAAGAGAAGAAGAGTGGAGAGAAGGATTTTTTTAGATGGGGGATTTTATATAGGGGCATTGCGGTAGTAGCACAAAAAGTAGGCTATAAACAATTAAAATTTGAAAGTAGGTTATAAACGATTACTCGATGTTCTAAATGGTTAGAAATGAACTTGTCTCAAATCTTGGGGAAAACAAATGTGGCCGACTTGTCAAAATATTATAAAGAACATGTTTGTATTTTCTCACTTAAAATTGAATTTAAATGATAAGTTGTTTGTTTTTTAAAGTTACAAATATCTGAAAAATAAATAATTTTACATATATATCCTTTTAACTATTATTTGTTATATATTTATATTTTAATATATTAAAGACAAATTTAATAATTCTAAAAAAATTATTTACTTAGTAATAATATTTCAAATTTATATAAATTATTGCATCCAATGAAATTAAATACAAATCATTCAAACCTTTTATAATTTCTTTGCCAATAAATTCGTAAAACAAATAATGTAATTTATAAATAGATATATTGGAGATTCGAATTTGAAGTTAACTAGGCACACCGGTATATTGTATTTGTGACAAAAATAATGTAATTTATAAACGGATAATGTAGCTTATAGACAGATATATTAGAGAATTGAATTTGAGTTAACTGGACACACCTTTATGTATATTGTATTCATAAAACAAATAATGTAATATATATATATATATTGGAGGTTTGAATTTGAAGTTAATCGGAAATATCAATATGGTTAGGTTTGTGAGAGAAGACAAAATAGGAAATAAGTTAGATTTGTGAGGATAATTTTGGAAGTAATTAATTGATATAAAGTCAAGTGGTTTTTTATTAAGTGAAAAGAAAATTCATTTTTATAAACAAGTGATTTTTGGAGCTATTTAAGTGATTTTGTCACTTAAAATATCAAATAAAATAATTTAATGGAACACATTAAGTGTCATTAAGTATTAAGTGGAAAAATCAAACAGGCCATAATATTTTTAAGTTGTTTGATCAAATAAATAAAACAACTTAATGAGTTCAATTCAGACCCATTAATTTTTAAGTGGAAAAAATAAATGATCCCTTATTATTATATTTGATTAGTATTAATACAATAATGCTAAATATCCCATTTAAAATCCTATTTTTTTCATCCCACCACATATGGCATGTGAAGTGTCAAATTATAAGTGGATATATATTAATAAGGGTGCGAATATTGCCACCCATAAAACTAATTAGTATACTCATGTCTAAAATTTAAAAAATAAACATTACTATAAGCACTCATTATAATGTCAATAGTACCCTTATTGACTTATTGGAATGAATATATTCATTTTAATACATTTTATTTATAAACCCTCTTAAATTTTAAACACACCAAATTTATAAATAAATAAATAAATAACATATTATTTTTGGAATCAAATTATCTTCTAATGAAGGCTTATGAAAGGGAAGATGTAGAACTGGATTGTATATAAGGTCAAGAGATTTTCATTTTATATACAACTTTCTTAAATAAAATAAAATAAAAAACTCCTTTATATCTACAACTGTTTAAAAAAACTATTTTATTTTATTTTTTGATAGAGTTCATAACTAGATATAAAAGAAAGACAAAAAATAAAATAAAATAATACCTACTTCTGTATGACCAAAGTCCTCTGAAAATTATTTTTTCATTACTTTGTTCTATAATAATCATGTGCTAATGAGAAATTTTGATACTTAAAATAAAATTAGAGTTTAATTAGGGCTTATCATAAAAATTAGAGTTTATCATAAGTTAGGTTTTCTCGTATTTTTTTTTTAAGAAATAAAATTGAAGATATGTGTGTAATTAATGAGTATACTGTATTTGGTTTATTTTTAATTAAAGTAATTTGTCATTATATATTGGTAAATTTCTATTGAGATATTTTTGTAATTAAATTTTTTAATGAAATGTTGTATAATAAATAGTTTTATGGGTAGAAATATCGATACTCTATTAATAATCATTGTTTATTTGAAATGAATTCTTGTCGTGGATTCAACTATTCAGTCGCATATATATGCCCATATAATCAGTTTTGTATGCTCACATATATATATATATATATATATATATGCACATAGATAATAATCTATTACATTATCATCAAACAAACATATTACGTAAACATGATAACGTTATCAGCCTGTCCAATTGAAGACTTAGGTATCCGTACTTTCCATCAAATAATGATCCCAATGTCCATGAATGTGTGCCAGCCAAACGTGACAATTGTTTGGTCCGGTAGACAGTGGACTAAAAACCTCTTTAAAAGATTAATTACAATCCCGTAGAATTAGCTAAAAAAACAAAATTACAAAAAAAGTCATAGTCAAAAGGTGGTGTAATTGTTATGGCATTAATACAAGCACTTAAGATATTTGGTTTCCAGAAAGGAGTCAACTCACAATTCTAACGTATGCCTTTACTTCTCTTTGATCTCTCTCTTTTCATCTACTTGTCGTTAGTAAAAGTAGTGTATAATTACTAAATGTTAATAATTAATTAAAATTAATCAATGGTTTTATTATATCACTAATAACTGATTCAACAATGAATTGAATCTCCTTTATTAATTATATACGCATATTTACATATCTGTTTCCTTATATAAAAAACCCTCCCATCACTCCCTACTCTTCATTCTCAACTATATTCACCACTTTTGTTCTCTCTCTCTCTCTCTCTCTCTCTCTCTCTCTCACATGGCGGATGAACACTGCAACACGGGGCTCGGCCTCAGGCTTGGTTTCGGTGAATATGTTGCATGCCGCGAGAGATCGGAAAAGAGTAATAATAACAATAATAATAAAGCAATGGATTGCAACTTGGACTTCTCTTTCAGTCTATGCCCTAAAGAGATCAAAAGCCTTGATGATCATGTTAAGCACAAGCAGACGATGGTAGAAGATCAAGATTATCATGTGAATATAAATTGTGATTATTCAAATAACAATAAGAATACTACTACCGGGAGAAAGAAACTCAGGCTCACAAAACAGCAATCAACCTTGCTTGAGGACAGCTTTAAATTGCATACCACCCTTAACCAGGTATTTTAATTTTCTCGATCTCACTATTATTGTCCCTTTTATTTTTTATTTTATTTTATTTTTGCAAGAATAAAAAACGTTATTTCTTTTTTAGATTGAATTTTGAATGTTGTAATATTGATTTTTAGTCTTGTTTGAAATAGCAGTAAAAAGGGTATTAATAAATTCGATTATAATTGATTATATATTTATATATGTCTGTAATCTTGTATATGTTAATTTATTTACAATTAAGTAGAAAATAATTTATGAGAATAATATTAAAGGATTTGAATGCAGTCCCAGAAACAGTCTCTTGCTGAGCAATTGAATCTGAAACCAAGACAAGTGGAAGTTTGGTTTCAGAACAGAAGAGCAAGGTAACATTATTTATTAATTAATTATAATCTTCAATAATTTATTTTTGTACTTAATTTTAATTATGGTAATTTTTTTCAATAATGTTTTTTTTTTTGAGTTTGCAGGACAAAGTTGAAACAAACAGAAGTAGATTGTGAATTCTTGAAGAAATGTTGTGAAAGCTTAAGCGATGAGAACAAAAGATTGAAGAAAGAAGTGCAAGAATTACAATCTCTCAAAGAAGGAGGAGGATCACAATTTATTCAACAACTTCCAAAGGCTGCAATGTGCCCTTCCTGCTGTGACAAAATTATGAAAAAGAATGAAGCGGCCGTTATTGATCATGTGGTCCTTAAGAACAATAAATGGCATAGCAGCTACAATGGTACAAACTAAAAATAATTCTATTAGGATTTATAGCTTTAAGCTAACGACACTTATTGATGTAAATCAACTACTATATATCATCAAGTCTAAATCAAATTATAAAGTGTTGGTTACTTGTTGTTGAGGGATCGGACAGTTATTCAGTTCTGTTCGATTTTGGTATGTATCGTATTGTTATGTTTATGTTTAGAAGAGTACTATACGTTCGTCTAATAAAAGTCCGTTATTTATAAATGTTATTAAATATTTATTGATTATGATGATGATTGAGGAATAAATTTTTAACATATACTTTTTCTGAATGGAAATTTTATTTTTTGGTTAAAAGTAAGGGGTCGTTTGTTTTTTTGTCTGAAGACTGAATAGTTCTGAATTTTACTGAAGACTGAATAGCGACTGAAACCTGAATCTGAATGACATGTTTGTTTTTATTTTTTTCTTACATCTGAATGTACTGTCAACATATTTGTTTTTCACAAATAACATTGTCTGAAAAGAAGTAATTTTACATCTATACCCATGTTAAACAATTATATATATATATAATATATAATAAAAACAATCCAAAAATAATAATTATATATGAACATATATGATCATGATCTTCTTCTTCGATTACAAACAAACTTTATTTTTACTAAGAAAAGAAAAGTTTTTTTTTTTTTTTTTTGTTTTCAAATAATAAAAGGAGCAGTAGGAAAACTCACACAAAACACTCAATATATATATATATATATACCATAGTAAAGTATTGATATTAAACACCAATATGAGAAGTGATTAGAGTTCTTTTTTTATTTTTAAAGCTATTTAAAATAATTAATAAATTAAAATAAAGATATCTATACAATATATAATTATGATGAAATTATAGATATGTTATATATGGAGGATATTATCGAAAGAAAAGATTTTGGATTGCATTTAATGCAATTCAGTGATTTACAATTAAGTGAAAAGTCAGGATTTTTTACTTTTTATTTTAAGTTGTTTTTTATTTATTTATTTATTTATTTATTTTTTATATATATGTATTTTTAAGTTGTTTGACCACTTAAAAAACCAAACAAAACAACTTAATAATTATGATTTAGACCCATTAAGTTTTAAGTGGAAAAAACAAACGACCCCTAACTGTAGCTCTTATCAATAAGCACAAAGAGGAATGCAGAAATAAATTTTGTTTGATTTGTCAATGGAGAATTGGGTCATAATTAATTTAGAATGGACTCAAATGGTTAAACAAAAAGAATTTAATGTCCTTATTCGCAAAGAGGGAACAATACAGTTATTAGCATTGTGTAGGGAACATTTAAAGACAGAATATATATATATATATATGCATATTTCTTTATAAAAAATTATGTATTAATATATTAAGAAAATAACTTATTTCTTTTTTTTTCTTAATTAAACTATTATATACTTAACATATATTATTATTCCAATATAGACTCTCATCTCTTTTTTTCTTTTTTTTTTCTTTTTTCTTTTTTGTATTTTTCAATATATCTAGAAAAACCAAAACAAAAATAAAACAAACAGTTGTTAATACTTAGGGATGAAAAAAATTCATCCAACCCATATATTAAATACAAAAATAATAATAATAAAAATTTAGCTACAATATTATTAATGAACGGTTATGTGAGAGAGTTAATTTCTTTTTGTTTTTGTTTTTTTTTTTTTTAATTTCTAAATCCTTAATTTTTATACAACATTGATTGAAATCTAAAGACTATAAATTGACCAAGCAAATATACAATCATGTAATCTAAAAACTAGAAATTAACCCAGCAGATAATCAATCATGTATAGAAGTTGAACCTTAGAAAAGAAAGGAATAAGGAATGTGCTTAAGAAAAACAAGACATGAGACATACCATTTTCATGTAGTTAGATCATAACAATAATATCATTTTTTTTTTTTTTTTGAGAGGAATAATATCATTTTTTTTTACCATCACCATAAGCAAGAAACATATTCGATAGTCATTTTCAAAAATAGTTTTTTCAATTAATGCCTTGAAAGAAGAGTTTGTTTTGATTTTCATGGGGCCCATTAGTTAGATTATTAATTATTTTATTTTTCTTATAAGGGTAATTATTTTATGATTGACTTATTTATGTATAAAAACCTTTTGTATGAGTAGTTTATGTTCTTCATATGATATCACTACAAATAATAATAATAATAATAATAATAATAATAATAATAAAATTGGTGACCCTCTAAGTATGATGTCGTTGAAAATATGTCACCAAACTGATATATTAATTTCACCTTTTTTTTTATTATTTTTTTATTTTTTATGCAATTGTAGAGTTTTGGATACGTTGTTATAGTGGCATAAAATATTATCTCACTGAATGTATTATATATCGTTAAAAATCTTTTATTAGTGAGACATATTAATGTGTGTAGCAATGATGTCATTAAAAATATAATTCTATTAATTACAAATGAAAAATGATTAATTTTTATTAGTTTTAAATTATTTTTACTATGAAAATCCTAATTCATTTTGTTTTTAATCTTTTATTCATTTTATTTTATAAAGCTTTGATAAAATGAAATAATAATACATTATTAAAAATATTTAGTATCATTATCACCAATAAATTATAGTAAATCAAAATAAAAAATATAAAAAAATCATCAAAATTATGATTAATATTACTATAAAATAAGAAATTAATATCAAAGACATTTTCTAAAATATGACAATTTTCAAATATATGATAAATAATTATATATATATATATATAATTTGAGTTTACCTATTCACTGATATAGAGAGTATGATTTTTTTTTTTTTTATTGTATTTTTTTTTTTTTAAAGATGGATTCATAAACAACTAAACGTACTTATTTTCATTTTTATTGTTTGAATGATATAAGCATTATTAATATTTCTTATATTTCTTCGGTATCTATATGCATGTAAAGGTAAAGATTGTCAGATGTTGAAATTCAATTGGATCATGGACAACTTCTTATTGATGTAATGGATTATTTGAGATATTTATTGTATATATTGTTTTTTTTTAAAAAAAAAAAAAAAAAAAAAAATGAATTCTTTCCTGATTGAGAACTTGCATTTAACTCAATCTATTGCACTCAAAATAATAATAATAATAATGATAATTAAATAATTATCAAGTAAATCATATTAATATTAATAATTTTACATTTAGTTACTCTTTTGCTCTTTTACTCTTTTACAGTGTTGCTAAATGTATAATGATAATGTCACTAAAGATCAAATATATATAATTAATATTAATAATTTTACATTTAGTTACTCTTTTACTGTGTTGCTAAATGTATAATGATAATGTCACTAAAGATCAAATATATATATATATATATATATAAATGTTGATAATAAAATTAAAAATATTTATAAAATAGTGACGTATTTTATGTATCGCTAAAAGTGTTGCTTTGGTAACAAATTAAATTCTTTTGACATTTATAGGAACACTATACTTGTGTAACAAAAAATAGTTTTTGAAGACAAAGATTACAAAGTGTCACCTACACTAATCTGTGGCATGGTTAAGACGACGAGGTGGTGACACTTGCTTTTGTGTCGTTAAATTCCTTTAACGACTTAGACTTAAAATTTTGTGACATCTCAATGGCATTGTAAAAGAGCAATTTTCTTGTAGTGGATCATCAACATTGTGATTGTGATCGAAGACATCTTTCTTGGCATCCCCAGATATTCAAGAGTTGAGTTTCAAAGTTAAAATTACTTGACTTGTTCTCTTGAAAAGATTAGGTGCACAAATTCACAATTCATTCATATGTGTCCCTGCATAGTTGAGCAACTATATAAACATAGACAAACAATTTTCATATTTGTGTCCTTGCATTGTAGTGCATCTTTCATTGCACACACGTACAACTTGATTACATGTGTCAACTACAAGAAATTTAGTCTATGACAACATTCAATTAACAATATAAATGAGGTATATGTTGCGAAAAGTCACCTACCGCAACACACAGAAAATGTGTGTTGTGGAAGTGACTTACGGTAACACACAAACGTATGTTGTTAGTAATAAAACACATACGACAACACACAATCGATGGATGTTATGAAAAATCACTTATTGCAACATACATTGCACGTTGTTAAAATAACATAATATATAACAACGCACAAACTTCACGTGTTGTTAAGAAGTAAGTATTTAGAGACACGGAACTTCGTGTGTTGTTAAATTACTGGGATTCTGCAACACACATCTTTGCGAGTTGTTAAAAAGCTAGTATTTAGCAGCACACATCTTCTCATGTTGTTAAAAAATTAGTATATAGCAACGCACCGTTTCGAAAGTTGTTAAAACTTTAGGATTTAACAATGCACATCTTTGCAGCTTTTAGAGTACTGTTTTCAGTTTTTGCTGCCAAATGCATTTTAAGATCCCAAAAATATAAAAATCAATTTGTTTTTTTCAAATGAAATTATATAAAATAGGAAACAGAAAATAAAAACATTACTAAACAAATCCTAACTTTGTAGGGTGGATAAATGACAAAACAGGTATAAACAAAAAAAATTCAATGAAAGATAGTTAGAATTCATACCATACAATCTTTTAAAAGGGGAAATACTAGACGTAAGAGTAGAGTGAGTGGTTCATTGATATGACAATGTTTTCATTTAGCAATACTCTAGATATGTATTTGCCACCTAAATCACTCCTAAAAATTTGATAGTGCAAAAAATAGAGTACAAACTAGAGCACAAAAGGGTTGAAATATAATATAAATTCATAAATATGTTTAATAAGATAAACTCAACAATAAATTGAATAATAATTAAAGAGTGAAACATAATATCTTGACCTTTCTTTTGTTGCATAGTAGTAGGTCATCATACATCGGAATGAATTAAATCAAAAGGAGCAAGTGAAATAGAAATTTTTTTATAATTGGTAAAGCAGAGAATTTTGCCAGTTTACATTCACCATAATAGGAAATATTATGATAGTGTAAAGTTCCTAAAACTAGTGTAGAAATTAAATACTTAAAACGAGAACTATACACATGACTTACTTGAGAATGCCATAAATAAAACTTATAGTAAGAACCAAACAAAAAGATGACAAATCCATAGAAGATGCATTAATTGAGAATGCCATAAATAAAACTTATAAGGACCAAACAAAAAGACGAAAAATCAACAGAAGATGCAGTTATGTTAGAATCATGAAGCTCATCTAAAACATATAATCATTCTTTGCATCTTATTCCAATAAGCTTCTTTAAATGAGGATCCTATACAGAACACAAAGTTAGGGAAAATTGAACAACATAACCAAAATCACATAGTTGACTAATGGAGATCAATTTAAGGTGAGTTGAGAGATGTAATAAACATTGGTCAAACAAAAAGATGAAAACATAATAGAACCAACATATACTAACGACATAAGAGTACCATTAGCTATCAATACAAAAATTAGATGAGATTAGGATGATAATGATGAAAAAAGAGAAATATCATTTGACATGTGATGTGTAGCACCGAAGTCAAATTTAAATACCCAAGTGAATTGAGACATACATAAAGGAGTTGAAGGGTGAAAAGACTAATGACAAACCTAAAGAAGAAGGAATTATAGTCGATGCATTAGGCTGAACAACATAACTAGAATCATATAGTTGACTAACAGAGATCAATTTAAAGTGAGTTGATGGATGCAATAAACATTGGTCAAACACAAATTTGAAGACACAATAGAACCAACATATGCTAACGACATAGGATTACCATTAGTAGTCAATACAGAAATCAGATGAGATGATGATGATAATGATGGAAAATGAGAAATATCATTGTGAAACTTTCTAAGATGAGAAATATCACTATGAAACTTTCTAAGATGGATATCTAGCAACCTAGATGGGCGGTGAATAGGTTGGATCCAATTTCAACAACTTTTTCAGACTTTGATTGTTATATAAACAAACTATCAAAGCACTTTTAAAAAACAAACACCAAAAAGCTTTACAAGATGGTTAGTAGTAACAAGCATAACAAATATGGTAACTAAGAGTAACTACTACAATGTAAAGTAAATGAATTCAATAAAAGAAAAATCAACACAAATATTTTTTTAACGTGGTAAATCTCCTAAGAGGAAACATCTACATGTTACTCTACAACCATTCTTGCGACACCATTTCTCATTAATATAGTTATTAGTACACCCTCAAGTGACCAAACTCATATGATCTTCTCTATTGGAATGTCCCTAAATACTCTAGATGACCTTTTATTAATGGAATCTTGCACACTCAATTCCTAGATTTCCGCTTGAAATTCTAATTGAGATTCCTTTACAATCTTTCACAAGACAAAGATCTAAGTGAAGTGCAAACATGCAAACATGACGCAAACACAAGCAAATAGAGTATTGAGTTAGATCCAATCAAATCAAGCTCACAATAAAAAATATCTAACTCTTAATAACATGCAATTAGAAATCTAAAATATGCAATTAAATCTTTACACAAATGTTTATAGAAAACTAAAAACATGTCAATTAAAGCTAGGATATTAAATCTACAATATCAAGCACAATACTAGCTTCAAATCAAGTGGAAAAATTTAAAAGTTGAATTTCACAAAAACCTTACTCTTAGAAGAACTAGATTCATATAATCAAAATCACAATCAAAGTAATCTAGTCCTAAAACATGTGATTAAAATCTAGAAATCAACAATCAAGCACAAACACAAGTTTTCTAGATTCTAGTTCATGTTTCTCCAAAATTAGCATGAAGAATATTTAATTAAAAGAACACGCTAATTTCGACATCAATTAAAACAAGTCCAAAAATATGATCCAAATCATTCTCATTATATTTCAAAATCAAACCAAGTGATTAGAAGAAAAAATCACACAAAAAGATGAAGAGAAGATGATTTACTTACAAACTCATTAATACTTCATGAAAATACAAGCAAATCACAAAATCTGGATTCCAATCAGCTCTTGAAACACTTGGTACTTGTTCACCTTTGAAAAAAAAATTATGGCTTTTGAATCACCAATATTGTATCTAAAATGAGTGAGATATGACAAAAACAAAAAATGAAAACTTATGAAAAATTTTGCACTATTTCAAATTCAAATGGGAGGGAAATGACGTAGAGAGAGAGGGACTATAAACGTACTTTTTTTTGTAATTAGGAAATTGTGAATTCAAAATATATTTATAAAGAAGTCCTATGCAATGTGCTCTAAGGTTTTGAAAACTAGTAAAACGGTAAGCAAGAGTATCGTCCACATGGAGGTGTCATCCATCAATAGTTTCACGTTTTAGTGATTATTGAAAGCAATGTAAATGAGAACATGGCAAAGGTGAAAGTGATATGTGTGATGTGTAAGCATGTTTGCGTGTGTGAGTGTGAGAGAGTGTGTAAGTGTGAGAGAATGGAAATGAGATAAGAAAATAAAAAGATAACTAAGGATAGAAATGTAACCGATTGCTTGCCTTTCTAAGTTAATCTACTTCTAACTAAATTAATCTACTTATAAAGGCAAGCACCCTAAGTTACGAAAATAAAGATGGCTTGGAGAGAGAAATGGATGGACACACAAGGTACTTATGACCACCATGACATTCGCACCACTCATAAAAACCAACCACATAAACATTCAAAGATTGGGTTCAACCTAGCCTTTGATACGACCTCTTGTTATGGAAGCGGGAAGAGTCGTCTAGTCCTTGATTCTTACTCACCGAGGGTATATCACGCGAGCAACGACCAAGGGTAGCATAAGCGAATATTAAAGTATCAACCATCGATCGCTACTCACCTGTCACGTGTAAGCAACAACCAAATAATGGTAGCATTAAGTATAAATTCGAACCCTCGATTGTTACTCACCGAGGGTGCATCGTGCAAGCACCGACCAAGGGTCACAAAGCATGGAGGTTTATAGAACCAAAATCCACAATGGCATGATGTGTACTCATCATTAATTTCACTCATTCAATTAAGAGCGTAATTAAGGCCAAGAGTTGATGTGCCTACTTAACCCTAATTCTTAAACACTTAAATTAATCTAAAATATGCACTTCGGATTATCAATCAACACATGCACAATCAAGGGATGTTTAATTAAACTAATCCTAAATTACATTAATTTACTCCTAATCCCAATCATGAACACATATCAATTTCTAACATACATGTCATGAATGTAAAGACAAGAGATATCCTTAAACATGCATCAAGAAAGGGTTGTCATTCCTACTCAACATAAGTTATGAATCAATATAAAGCAATTGATGAGACAATACTTGAAGATATAACTATTACAACTCAATTAAATAAATGGAACTAGTGTTAGGTTTACATATTTCCATAATGGGGATACACATCAAATAAAAAAAATACAATTGTCATCTTGAGTCTTCAAGCTTAGAGACAACCTGATTGTTATCTCGGATCTCCAAGCTCCATTGAAGCTCCTCCTCCTCCTCATAGACAATAAATGATGGCTCTTTCCCCTCGAATCATCCTTAAAGGTGAATGGTTGAAAGTGGAAGGTGGTGATGGTGATTGGTGAGGCAATCCATGGAGGAAAAACCTCCATGGATGCCTTTGAAGGTCTCTTTCTCTCTCTCTCTCTTGTTATGAAGAAAATGAAGTGTGGAGAGGGTTTATAGGTTGGTAGATAATGGGTATTGTGGCAAAGTGATGTATTTATAGTTTGGGAGAGCTAGGGTATAAATTGGGCATGAAAGGTCACATTTGCCCCTTTTAAAATGGCTAAAAATCATCCCTTGGGCTGATCCCTTCAGATTCACGGCTTGTAGTGCGCCAGTAGGTGCACTGGTAGCTACCTGTGCACTGCCTATGCAACAGTTACTAAAATAGAAATAACTCCCTCTAGAAGAATCGAAATCGCAATTCGTTAACAACGCTGGAAAATAGACTTCCGGAGCTTTCCAATATATGTGGATCGAAACATTGTTAGATCTGAGGAGGGAGATATGACTCTCCGAAGTTGGATGTTCTACACAAGCTTTTTACAATTTTAGCCTCTTTTATCTCTAAATCTCACTTTCTGCTCATTTATTCCTCCCAATTTTCACTTTAAGCTCGAACATCTTGCTTATAGAGAAATAACCTATACAAGGCTCAACAAACACATTATATACACAAACACGCTCGAAAACGAGCACAAAAGTTAGGAAATGGGGAATTCAAATAGGTACAAAAATGTGATGATTAGACCACGAGAGGCAAATGACACTATGCCACCTCAGCTCCCTTTGGAGGTGTGTGGCCTCCACGTGGGCAAAGAAGTGTTCTTCCCATGGAGACCATGCACCTCCACGTAAGAAGGGGTGGTTTGGTAATTTGCCATCCTTTCTTTCCTTTCTTCCATTTCACGCTCCTCTCGCGTTATTCGACTGTTCTCCGGCCTTAAAACTTAGAATTCGAATCCGTTTTTGGATTACAAACCCTTACTCACTCACAAACATGGACGTATATGAAACTTCAATAAAAAAATTGGAATTCGACTCGATATACAAGGACTAAAACTATGTATGATAAACATAAGAAAAGTTTTATAAAATCCAACTCGGAACTCGAAAACATATGTATGAGTAACCAAAATAGTCGAAACTCAATAAGGAACAATATAAGAACATATTTAAGTCTGATATCAATAAAACACAAATAAATAAATACAAGAACACACAAGTATGCCATTTCCTAGAACTAGTCCTAGAACATGCATTTTCATGCACATTGTCAATATAAATCTAATGCATGTGCATACAATAATATGTGTATGTACGTGTTATACCAAATGAGCACAACGATGCAGGGACACAAATGAATGATATGTGTTTGTATGTGCCTATGCCTTGCAAGAGAAGAAATAAACTCAATATCTAAGCATCCAATTAAGCATTGTCCTCTTAAAGACGAAACTTGCATGTGAAGTTGCTTTCCTCCTTTAAAGCTCGATTCAATCACGAACAACCTAAGCAACTAAGCAATACAAACAAAAAACGTTTTGTTATGGAATCAAACAAATACAAATCTAAAATCTAAGAAGCTCCCCCTTTGGCTATTCCATGGCAAAACATCAACCTCACCATACAAAGTTCACTCATCACTCATGAGTTGGTCACATTCACACATCCTCACATTATATTGATATTCCTAGACTTCATATCTTCATATCTTCATATCTTCATATCTTCATGAGTCTTCAATCTTCAAGTCTTCACCAATCTTGTCATTTGCCAACAAAGCACCTATAAGGAAAAACATAACCAAACAACAAGAGCATATTTTACATAAAAGATTGGTGAGATATATTCATAAACACAATAAACAAACACATAAAATCCCCATGTCTTATATAATATCTTAATGCAAAGCATCTCCCCTAAACGACTTTCCCTTAATCAAATAACACATTTCTCCCCCTTTTTGTCATGGAATAGACAAGGAAATAAACAAGGGGTTGTCAAGAGTAAAGAGACAAATATATAAGATATCAAGTGAATAAGAAATACAGAGAACAAAGTCAAACATATTAAGCTCCCCCTCAATATATGCACTACTTTTTATCAATAAGTGATCTTGTTCATAAAGGAAACGTACATTCACACGCTCAAGCAAAATTTTTTAAGAAATCAAAAGATAAACAAATACCTTGTAAAGTGTGTGCTATCACAAAATTGGTGTTAGACACCAAAAATACTTGGACACCAAAAATACTTGAACACTTTGCTTTCAAACCACTTCGAGAAGATAAATGATGCAGTCATCAAAGACGATACGGCAAACAAAGGTTTGGATTTCATGGAGCGGAGGAATCGACTCGAAGTCAAAGGGTGCGGAAAGAAGGAAGCAAAGACTCGGTTTGGTCGGAATGGTAGGAATGGTCGAAACGGTTAGAATGGTCAAATTTCGGGGGTCTTTTCAGAGGGCAAACGAACTCAAAATTGACATTATAATATGTTTTCGGAAAGCCCAAGACGAGCCCTACAAATGTTATGAAGACTCCGTCTTCTATAAAGGGCTGCAGAATATCCAATTTCGGCGAACTGGACGCTGTGAGCTGGACGAGATGATTTGGGCTGATTTTCGTGGACCTCTACAGAGAGCATATGAAGTCAGATTGTCTATTATAATATGTTTCCGGAAAGCCCAAGACGAGCCCTACAAATGTTATGAAGACTCCGTCTTCTATAACGGGCCGCAACATATCCGAATTCGGCCATTAAGTTTCAGGCGCGCCAAGACAACTGTTTCGAGTTTTATGGTTTTTAATTGTTGTCATGATTCCGTACGTTTATTTTATTTCCTTTTAGTTTATATGTAATTAGGTTATTAATTATTTTATGATTTGATTTTTTAAATCAAATCCAATTTCCTTTTCTAGATAGGTTTTTAATGTTTTTGGATTCTTTTGATTTTTAGGAGATTTGATTTCTTTTCCATTTAGGATTCTTTCCCTTTTGTTTAGGATTTTCTTGTTAGTCAAGTTTTGCAATTCTATTTAAGTAGATTGTATTAGGGTTTGAAAGGTGGCTTTTGATTAATAAAATTCAGAGATGTTTCTCAACTATCCATTTACATTATCCTTCGTGCGCGAAGTCGATTATCGTATTTGAAGCCTAATATTCCGGTATTCGTGCGCGAATCAACGGAACGTTAGTAGGTTGTTTTCAATTTGTTTCTTGCAGGTTTTTCTCGACAGAGCTTCCGCTACATCAATAAAGGACTTCAATACGATTCTCTCACCTTTTGATCACTCAATTTTGTTGAAAATTGAATGAAATATGATGTTTTGAAGTAGAGAGAAAACACAAAAAATTTCAAACACAAATCTTCTTCAAAAATCAAAATGAGAGAGAGAGAGGGGGGGGGGGGGGGGTGGGCGGGGGGAGATTCAAAAGAAAATGAAAGGGAAAGATGATGTGGCGTGGGGGGACCACAGAGTGGGATGTGGCCATGCCACCTCAGCTTCTTGTGGAGGCGCGTGGCCTCCACGAGGGTCGATGGGCCTTTTTCCCGTGGACGCCAAGCGTGACACGTCTTTACGGGATAGAGGGCCTTGTGGAAATTTGCCACCCCTATTTTCCCTTGCGGATCTCTCATGTTTTTCAACCGTTCTCTGGCCTTCAAATTCCGAATTCAAATATGTTTTTAGATTACAAACCGGAACTCTCACACGGACATAGACATATACAAAACTTCAATCAAAAATTTGGAATTCGACTCGAAATACAAGGACAAAAACTTTATACGATAAACACACGGAAAGTTTCATAAAATCCAACTCGAAACTCAAAAACATATGTATGAGTAATCGAAACATTCAAAACTCAATAAGGAACAATATAAGAACATATTCAAGTCCGATATCAATAAAACACAAATAAATAAACACAAGAACACACAAGTATGCCATTTCCTAGAACTAGTCCTAGAACATGCATTTTCATGTATGTTGTCAATATAAATCTAATGCAGGTGCATGCAACAATATGTGTGTGTATATGTTATACCAAATGAGCACAACAATGAAAGGACACAAATAAATGATATGTGTGTGTGTGTGCCTATGCCTTGCAAGAGGAGAAAGAAACTCAGTACACGTGTGTGTGTATTGTTGTTCATACAACAATATGTGTGTGTATATCTTATACCAAATAAGCATAACAGGGACACAAATGAATGATATATGTGTATGCCTATGCCTTGCAAGTGGAGAAAGAAACTCAATACCTAAGCATCCAATTAAGCATTGTCCTATTGAAGACGAAACTTGCATGCGAAGTTACTTTCCTTCTTTGAAGCTTGATCCAAACACGGACCACCTAAGCAACTAAGCAATACAAACAAATAGTGTTTTGTTATGGAATCAAGCAAACACAAATCTAAAACCTAACATATTGGACATGTGATGTGTAGCATCTGAGTCAAATACACAAGTGGATTGAAATATACCTAAAAGAGCTGAAAGGGGCGAACGAAAGGGCTAAGAACAAACCTAATGAAGAAAGAACTGTAGACAATGCATTAGGTTGATGTGGAGAAAGATGTTTCTGCAATTGCTCTATAATGAGACACAATGTGGGAGCAGAAGATGATGTTTCATTCCCAGATGAAAAAAATGTTGTTTTTTGAGATTTTTTGGATGCCGAAAAATGGAGTTGTTGATTCGTTTTCAACAATATGGGACATTGTGCCTTCTAATGACCTTTCTTTCTAAGAAAATTTTATTCTTCATGGGCAACTTTGTTATGTTGTTGGCACTGTGAAAGTATACAAACAAGGTTAAATTGCTCAAAGCGTACCTAGGGGGGGGGGGTGATGAATAGGTTTCTCGCCTAATTTCAATCCTTTGAACAAACTTATGTTTGTCCTTCAAGGTAGCTTTACATACAACATATAAACGGAACATTCATATATAGACAAGATATGCATATCATCATTTAAGCAATGTCTACATATAATAAGTTGTTGTATGAGGTATAATATCACTAAAAATACAAAATCAAAGAATATTTTGTATATCAATATTGTTCAAAGATATTACAAGAGTGATCAAATATATCTATATACAAGAATAACCAAATATGAAAGATTACAAATACAAATTGATTTAAAGAGGATTGTTCTACAAATCACTCTTTACAAGTACTTGTTCAAATATACAACACAAGTAAATGATATTCAACAAGATAACACATACACATACACAAAATAAAAGAGATAGAGAAAGAGACAATGAACATAAGGTTTCTATGTGGTAAACCTCCGAAGAGGAAATATCCACGGCTTGAATCCATAACCACCGGCAAAACAAATCCACTATATGAAAAGGACATACACACTTAAGACTATCAACTCTATGATATCCGCCTCAAGCTATCAAATCCTAATCTACCCTCGGGCTAGTGAAGCACTAAGCCTACTCCCTATCCAAGGTGTGTCCTACACCTCTAGGAAGCAACTTCCTATCCAAGGCTCTCAAGCCTCTAGGAAGATTCACTTGCTTAGCAATCTAGATCACTAGGATCATAGTTAAGCTCCCCTAGCTCAACCATCTGGAGTACGCAACTCCTTGCTAAGACTTTCGCTTAGCTATCCGGAACTCATTCCTAGCCAAGACTTCTTGCTCAATACAAAGCTTCACTCACTTTGAAAGAGATTTCAACCTTTCCTCAAGGCAAATGATCTCAGTGATGCAAATGATGCAAAGCACAATTAACACAACATAGAATATGTGATCAATATATTCTATGGAACAACTCGACCTAAACATGTGAGAGCACAAGCATAAAAGTTTGGAAGCAAAAACATGACTATCATAGCAAAGAATGATTTGATCAAGATACAAGTGGATGAATTTGTTTCAACACTTGAATATATCATAATCATGAAGCACAATTTCAAAATGTTATAAACATACAAATAAATATTAGAAACATAGAATGTATTCAATGAGTAATCTAGCCAAAGATTTAGAGAAAGAATATATTGATAAATCAATTAAATCCTAGATATCTCCAAAAACACAAACAAGAGCGTTAATCCTATATTTCATCAATCAAAGGATCAAAACACATTTTAAGGATTATCAATCATAAAATCATTCAATCAAGTCTCAAATAATCCTAGATTTCAATCTAATCACAATACAACTCTCAAACATGTGAAAATTCATAGAATCAAATATTCTAGTTCACAAATATCTCTAATTAGACTTTTGATTAAGATTGGTTATGAAGATATCTTTCTCAATAGCATTCAATAAACATATACATATATATAGAAGAAGAAACCCTAAGCAAGTTGAAGGTTATAAAAGAAGAAATCACAAAGATAAAGTCAATACCTCCAAATCACAAGTTGTCACGTTTTTCTGGGTAGAACACCTTGAAAACTCAATCAAATGACTGCAAGATCACTTGGAAAAGGTAAAGGGCTCAATTACGAACAATCTCCAATTCGAATCACTCAAATCCGACTTTGTATGAAGAAGTATGGTGTTTGGAAGATGTAAGGATTCCCATTGTTGATTGGCTTATTTCGTAGACAAACCACATATTGGGGGTTTGAATTGTAAGGGTAGTTAGGTGATTGAAGATCATGTTCAAAGGCCCTTTTCAAGACCTCAAGGGAAGAAGCACTCCAAAGGTATAATTCTTAGTGTTTCTTGTAATGAAGAGAAATAGATGCACACACACACAACACTTGCATAATTCTTATTCTTGAATGTGTTGTGTCTTTATTGTGTGTATGCATGAATTGCTCATTTAATCTCTCTTCATTCTTGTCCATATGGGTGCATCTTGCTTGGAATTACACATCATATTTTTCTTTTTAGGAAACTCCATCAGGTGCGTTTTTGCGCCCTGTTCTGCGGTCAAGGCCGCAGAAATAAGGGCGCAGAATGAGGATCAAAATTCATACTCACTGTCCTCTTTTCTGCGCCCTTGGTTTTTGCGTTTAGGGGCCGCAAAACCATCAGGTGCATTTTTGCGCCCTTGTTCTGCGGCCAAGGGCGCAGAACAAGGGCGCAGAATCGGGCGATCTGTTGCAAACTTTTCAAAACGACGTCATTTCATCTAGGGGTCCTATATAAGTATCATCTTCTTCCTTGCTCGTTTTTATGAGCTTAAAATCAGACCTTAGAGTGAGAAACTCAAACCCTAGAGAGAGAAAGCTTCAATCTTGCTTCTTTAACTCTCCAAACCCAAAACCCATGTGCATCTAACATGTTTCATGCATCAATCTTCCATGGGTCTTCTTCATTTATGACTTGGTAAGTAGAACAAACACCACATCTTCATTTATTGTTCTATCTTAGTCAAGACATGTCTTTTATTGCTTAGTTTAGCAAATCTTCACTTTTATTGCATATTTAGTGAAGTTATGACATGATTGGGTTTTGTTTGTGGTAGCTTACATGATTAGGATGATTTTCCCTAAATAGCTAACCCTAGAACATTCTTGTACAATTGGTTGATGATTAGGTTGATTGATTAATGTTTATTTATCTAGTCAAGCTTAATTGAATGTTCTTGTGGATTTAATTGACAATTATGTTGTTAGAAATTCTCTACAACTAATTGAGTTCACATGTTTGGACATGTTGACATTGTTTGATAGCTAGGATTGTTTTGTGATTGATAACATCTAGCTAAGCTTTATGATATGTCATTTAGCTTTTGATATCTAGGATTGATTTCATTGATATATCATCATTCTAGGTAAGCATATAGAGTTGCCTTGCTCTTGTTGCATTTTGAGTATTTCATATATTCACTTAGGTTGTTTTCTCTTCATTGAGAACTAAGTCTTGTGTTGCTTCCGGGATTAGGTTGCATAAATCACAAGCATTGGGACTAGGTTCACTTATACCGGGATTAGGTAGGTGTGTGATTACTTCCGGGATTAGGTTGTAATCGTTTTACACATTTAGTGGATTCGAGGTTCAAGTGTGGCTCACTTACATAGCCCGTGGTTTTTCCCGTGAGGGTTTCCACGTAAATATCAAGTGTCTTTTAATTTCCGCACCATATTACACTTGCTATTGTATTTTGACTAGTGGAGGGTATTTTCGTAATCTTGACCATTAACGAAAATTTGGTAAAATTGGGTAAAATCTATTCACCCCCCCTCTAGATTAATATTGAACACACCATAATTTGTTTCAATTGGTATCAGAGCGGGTTCCTAGATATACATAGGTGATCCTTGCTCATTTTGGTGTGTTTTGCATTTGTGTGATTTTTGTTCATTCATACATAGTGCATTCATTTCATTTCATTCATAAACACAATGAGTGGAAACGGTGGTAGCAACGAGGGGGCTTCTAGCACACGTCCTCCTCTTCTCACCGGATTGAATTACTCCTCATGGAAAGGGAAGATGGAATCCTACATATGTCAACTTCATGACCGAGCATGGATGTCGGTTGAAGATGGATATGATCTTCCCATGATGACTCCTACGGGTGGAGGAGAAGAAGTTTTGAAGCCTAAGGCACAATGGAGTGCACAAGAATTTGAGGCGTCAAAATGGAATAGGAAGGCTATGCATGCCATCCTATGTGCCATGGATGAGAATCAATACAAGTTGATTCAAAACACTAGGGTTGCTAAGGAGGCATGGACAATCCTAGAAGTTGCTCATGAGGGAACCGAAGTTGTGAAGGACTCCAAGCTTCAAGTTCTCCAAACTCAATTTGAGATGCTCAAGATGGAGGAGAATGAGTGCTTCAACGACTTCGAGATCAAGTTGATGGACATAGTCAACCAAAGTCATCAACTTGGTGATCCTTATTCGGATAGGAGGATTAAACAAAAGATTATGAGATCCTTACCGGATAGGTTTGAGTCAAAGGTGACGGCTTTAGAAGAAAATAGTGGATATAAGGATATGAAGCCGAGTGAAGTCATTGGAAGACTTCTAGCCTATGAGTCTAGGAAGGGTCCTAGCACTACTCCTCCTAAAAAGCAAAAGGGTATTGCTTTGAAAGCTTCTAAGGATGAAAAGGAGGTGAAGAATGACTCGGATGAAGACATGGCCTTGTTTGTGAAAAGATTCAACAAGGTTATGAAGTTTGGAAAGAAGGGATTTGGTTTTAGAGGCCAAGACAAGAAAAAGGTTCCCTTCAAGAAGTTTGAACCAAGGCAAGAGAGGACCGAAAGGAAAGGGGTCCGTTGCTTTGAGTGTGGCGGGATTGGTCACTTTGCTCCCGAATGTGCTAATCACAAGGAAAAGAAGAAGGGAAAAGTGATGGCCGCCACTTGGAGTGGAAGTAGTGATGACTCCAATGAAGAAGATGATTCTTCGGATGATGAAGACATCATGGCTAACTTCCTAGCTTTTGCCTCTTCTCACAAGAGCAAAAGTGGTAGTGAAAAAGAGGAAGAGAGTCAAAGGGAAAGTGACTCTAGTGAAGATGACTCCGATGCTAACTCCACTAATGGATATGTGGAGAAAGAAGTGTTAGTTGAATATCTTAAGGAGTTTAGGAGCTTAGAGATGAAAACCACTAAGAAGATCAAGATGTTGAGAGAAGAAAATCTTGAGCTTTCATCTCACAATGATCTCTTAAGTGAAGAAGTGGAAAGACTTAAGAAGAGAGAAGATAAGCTAAAAGAGGAGTTAGCTTTATCTAGGAGGAATGAAGAAGGTTTGAAGAGGGAGCTTGTTGAAGCTAAGAAGTCACTTACTAGGATGGACTCTAGCACCAAAAAATTAGATCACATGCTTGGTGTTGGAAAGAGTCCATGTGACAAGAGAGGTCTTGGGTTTGAAGATTGTCAAGAGACCACCTCCTCTAAGAAGACCGTGTTTGTTAAGAGCTTGGGCAACATAGAAGCTTCTCCGGTGCACACTCCTAGGAAGAAAATTGATCTAGGACAAAGCTCAAAAAGTGCACAAGTGAAGGTTGCACCAAGGAGACAACCTCAAGCCAACATTCCTCATCTATTGGCTCAAAAAGGGAAAAATCCAATCATGCAAGTCCAACATTGGAAGCAAGATAGACCGGTTCAACAAAGAAGATGGATTGAACCCTCTCAACCACAAAGACATAGGAAGACTTCCATGCAAGCTCAAAGACAAGGTATGATTCCTCAATTCATTCCAATTTGTCACTTTTGTGGTTTTAATGGTCACATAAGACCAAATTGCTTTCGATATATTAAAATGTGTAGAACTAGAAGCATGATTGAGAAGAGAAAGACTAGAGCCAAGATGCATGTTCCTAGGAATGATATGACTAATTTGCATGATCCTAGGACATCTAGAGCCCATGTACCAAAGACCTTTAAGAAAGAAAATGTTGTTCTTAAATGGATTAGAAAGAATGAAAATGTTTGCCATGTTGCACAAATTGCCTTGAAGGCAAATTCTTCTAATCTTTGGTATCTTGATAGTGGGTGCTCTAGGCACATGACGGGAAACAAGAGTTTCTTCGAGACTCTTGTTATGGAGGAAGGAGGAAATGTCACCTTTGGTGATGGATCCAAAAGGAATGTCATAGGGAAAGGAACCATCTCCGTTCCCGGATTGCCCTCCTTATCCAATGCTTTACTTGTTGATGGCTTGAAAGCCAATTTGATTAGCATTTCTCATCTTAGTGATGAAGGATATTCCGTCTTGTTTAACAAAGAGAATTGCTCTATCCTAAAGCCCAATGGACAAACCTTATTGAAAGGTATGAGATCTAGCGACAATTGCTATTGTCTTGAAGCTAGAATAGTCTCAAACAATGTGTCCAAGGATGAGCAAATTGAGTTGTGGCATGAAAGACTTGGCCACATGAACTTTCGGGATCTACGGACCCTTGGAAAGTTTGAATGTGTGCGTGGCCTCCCTAAGCTAGGGAAGAAAGCCAATGGTATTTGTGGACCTTGTCAACAAGGAAAACAAACTAAAAGCATGCACAAAAAGGGCAAGTATCTCTCCACCAAGGAGCCCCTAGAGCTTCTCCACATGGATCTTATGGGTCCTATGCAAACCGAAAGCTTGGGTGGAAAGAGATACATTTTTGTTTGTGTAGATGATTTCTCTAGGTTCACATGGACATATTTTCTTAGAGAAAAATCCGAAACTTTTGATAAGTTTAAAATGCTTTGTACTAAACTTCAAAATGAAATGAATTCCAACATTAAAAGCATAAAACGGATTAGAAGTGACCATGGGAGGGAATTTGAGAATGCTTCGTTTGAAACCTATTGTGATAGTATAGGTATCTCCCATGAGTTTTCGGCTCCTAGGACACCTCAACAAAATGGAGTTGTTGAGAGGAAAAATAGGGTCCTTCAAGAGATGGCCCGTGTGATGTTGCTTAGCAACAATGTGCCTAGGAATCTATGGGCCGAAGCCATCAACACGGCTTGTTATATAGGAAATAGAGTTTTCCTAAGGCCCGGTACTAGGAATACCTCCTATGAGTTATGGAAAGGCAAGAGGCCAAATGTTAGCTACTTCCACACATTTGGAAGCAAATGCTTCATTTTAAATGACCGAGATCAACTTGGCAAATTTGATGCCAAGAGTGATGAGGGTATATTTATTGGCTATGCCTTAAATAGTAGAGCCTATAGAGTCTTCAATAAGAAAACTCTAAGTGTCATGGAGTCATCTAATGTTGTATTTGATGATGAAAGGCTCAAGTGTAGTAATCATGAGGAGGAGGTTATTATTAGTGATGATTCTCCTTTGGAGAAGGTTGTTGTGACTCCTAATGTGGGGACTTCCAATGTTGTTGAAAATGACACACAACCTATTGATAGAGTTCCTAACTTGGACTCTAATGAACCCGCTCCATGGGTTAGAAGA
This sequence comes from Acer campestre, assembly GCA_954870605.1. Lineage (NCBI taxonomy): Eukaryota > Viridiplantae > Streptophyta > Magnoliopsida > Sapindales > Sapindaceae > Acer > Acer campestre. Next base: position 20,928,276 of record OX940804.1, on the reverse strand, counting down.
CTCCATAACAAAGAGGATGTTATTGGAGATGTGAATGAGGGTGTTAGGACTAGAAGGCAAATAGCTAATCGTATTAGCTTCACATGCTACACCTCTCAAATAGAACCCAAAAAGATTGATGAAGCTCTAAATGATGAGTTTTGGGTTCTTGCCATGCAAGAAGAGCTAAACCAATTCGAAAGGAATGAGGTTTGGACTCTAGTTCCTAGGCCTAAGACCACTAATGTCATAGGCACAAAATGGATATATAGGAACAAATCCGATGAGGATGGCAACGTAGTGCGTAACAAGGCTAGACTTGTTGCACAAGGGTACTCTCAAATTGAGGGTATCGACTTTGAGGAGACTTTTGCTCCCGTTGCCCGCCTAGAGTCCATTAGGCTTCTCTTGTCCATCTCTTGTGTGCACAAGTTCAAATTGCACCAAATGGACGTTAAGAGTGCCTTCCTCAATGGCTTCTTGCAAGAGGAAGTGTTTGTTGAGCAACCCAAGGGGTTTGTGGATGCACACCACCCCAACCATGTCTATCGCCTCAAGAAGGCTCTTTATGGGTTGAAACAAGCACCGAGGGCTTGGTATGAGCGCCTCACTCAATTTCTTGTCAACAATGACTACACAAGAGGTAGTGTTGACAAGACACTATTCATCAAGAAAGACAATGATGAGCTTTTTATAGCTCAAATATATGTTGATGATATAGTGTTTGGATCCACCAACAACACCAAAGTCCAACAATTTGTTGATGTTATGTCTCATGAATTTGAGATGAGCCTTGTTGGTGAGCTTAGTTACTTCCTAGGTTTGCAAATTAGGCAATTAAGTGATGGGATCTTCATATCCCAAGCCAAATATGCCAAAAACCTAGTGAAGAAGTTTGGTCTTGAGAAAGCCAAACATTGTAACACACCCATGAGCACCACTTTGAAACTAAGCAAAGATGCTAGTGGTAAAAGTGTAGAACAAACACTTTATAGGGGTATGATAGGAAGCTTGCTTTATTTGACCGCAAGTAGGCCCGACATATCCTTTAGTGTGGGTGTGTGTGCTAGGTACCAATCCGATCCCAAGGAGTCCCATCTCTCTTGCGTCAAGAGAATCATTCGATTTGTGAATGGGACTTCTAACTATGGGATTTGGTACTCTTTTGACACTAATGCTAGTCTTGTAGGCTTTAGTGACGCGGATTGGGCCGGAAATTGTGATGATAGGAAAAGCACATCGGGCGGTTGCTTTTTCCTTGGAAACAATCTTGTTTCTTGGTTTTGCAAGAAGCAAAACTCAATCTCCTTGTCCACGGCGGAGGCCGAGTACATAGCCGCGGGGAGTGGATGCACACAACTCCTATGGATGAAGCAAATGCTAGTAGACTACGGATTCAACCAAGGTACACTAACTCTCTTTTGTGATAACATGAGTGCTATTAATATTTCCAAGAATCCAGTTCAACATTCTAGAACTAAGCATATTGACATCCGTCATCATTTCATTAGAGAACTAGTTGAAAATAAATGCATTGTACTTGAGCATGTAGGTACAAATGATCAACTAGCCGACTTGTTTACAAAACCTCTAGATGCTACTCGATTTAAAACTCTTAGTAGATCTATTGGAATATGTCTTGTGGAGTGATGAGTTCTAGTATTTGACCCCAATAAGGGGAGCTCAAGCAAAGAGAGCAAACTTGCATGAATTGTCATATGCAAAAAGTTAACTTCTTTTATGCTCTTTTATGATTGTTTGAGAATGCTTGGTGAATAACATTGATTAATGCTTTAATAATGTTTTTAATAACACCTTGCACAGTTGCCTAGCATGTACTGCATGATTTCTATTTTTGCTTGAGTGTGCTTATCCATTTGAGGAATGTTCTACTTGTTAGTACATGTGATTGACCTCAAATTATTCTCCATGTTCATGATTCTTTGATATGCATTCTTAAGCTCTCTCTTGAAAAAGGGCTACTGGCAATATGACGTGCAGCCGCCCAATGTAGGAAATGGCTACTCATTTGAAACCGAGTGAAAGCCTTCAAGAGAGTTACATTAGCATGATAAACAGAAATACATGCTTTCTAGGATAAAGGAGAAAAACAGAAAAGTTGAAATGTGTTTGATGATGTGTGTGAAGCATTGCTTAATAAAGACCTCAAAATTGTTGATTGATGATGTGTCTTGCAATGTAGAAAAGATGATATATTTTTTGATGTGATTAGTACACTCTGCACACAAATGCTTGGATATATATCTTCTTGTCATAACAACAGGGCTCTAATTGGTTTGACTTCATTTGGAAAACCTGTTGATTGTTGCTTTAATTGATTCTTATGCATGAGCTCAATAGTGCTTGTATTACATGCTAAGCAACTTTTACACACACACACTTTTCTGTGAATAAAATCTCCTTGAATCTCTCTCAATTCTTGAATTGCATAAAGTTCGTTTATATGATTATGCAAATGCCTTTTGTGCAAATAGCTCTCTTTGATAAAGCAATCCAATAGGGGGAGCTCCTTTGCCTATCTCATGACAAAAAGGGGGAGAAGTCTTGAGAGATATAGGGGGAGCATTGTGTATGCTTTGGGGAGAAGTTTGAGAGAGAGTAACCTTTGAGGGGGAGCATTGCATACTCATACATTGCATGATATTGTGGTTAAAAGATTCATATGCAAATGCTTGTTTTTTTTTCTTTCACTTGATCATCTCACATACACTTGCTTTGGAAGTGTATTCTAATTGTTTTGAAGGTTTGGTTATTCTACAAGAGATTGAAGACTTGAAGTTTTATTTTTTATCTCTTTGTACTTTGTAATGTAGAATTTCCCGAAGTTTCATTTATCTTGTGAGGATCAATGTGAGTGGTGGTTTTGTCACGAAATAGCCAAAGGGGGAGATTGTAAGGATTCCCATTGTTGATTGGCTTATTTCGTAGACAAACCACATATTGGGGGTTTGAATTGTAAGGGTAGTTAGGTGATTGAAGATCATGTTCAAAGGCCCTTTTCAAGACCTCAAGGGAAGAAGCACTCCAAAGGTATAATTCTTAGTGTTTCTTGTAATGAAGAGAAATAGATGCACACACACACAACACTTGCATAATTCTTATTCTTGAATGTGTTGTGTCTTTATTGTGTGTATGCATGAATTGCTCATTTAATCTCTCTTCATTCTTGTCCATATGGGTGCATCTTGCTTGGAATTACACATCATATTTTTCTTTTTAGGAAACTCCATCAGGTGCGTTTTTGCGCCCTGTTCTGCGGTCAAGGCCGCAGAAATAAGGGCGCAGAATGAGGATCAAAATTCATACTCACTGTCCTCTTTTCTGCGCCCTTGGTTTTTGCGTTTAGGGGCCGCAAAACCATCAGGTGCATTTTTGCGCCCTTGTTCTGCGGCCAAGGGCGCAGAACAAGGGCGCAGAATCGGGCGATCTGTTGCAAACTTTTCAAAACGACGTCATTTCATCTAGGGGTCCTATATAAGTATCATCTTCTTCCTTGCTCGTTTTTATGAGCTTAAAATCAGACCTTAGAGTGAGAAACTCAAACCCTAGAGAGAGAAAGCTTCAATCTTGCTTCTTTAACTCTCCAAACCCAAAACCCATGTGCATCTAACATGTTTCATGCATCAATCTTCCATGGGTCTTCTTCATTTATGACTTGGTAAGTAGAACAAACACCACATCTTCATTTATTGTTCTATCTTAGTCAAGACATGTCTTTTATTGCTTAGTTTAGCAAATCTTCACTTTTATTGCATATTTAGTGAAGTTATGACATGATTGGGTTTTGTTTGTGGTAGCTTACATGATTAGGATGATTTTCCCTAAATAGCTAACCCTAGAACATTCTTGTACAATTGGTTGATGATTAGGTTGATTGATTAATGTTTATTTATCTAGTCAAGCTTAATTGAATGTTCTTGTGGATTTAATTGACAATTATGTTGTTAGAAATTCTCTACAACTAATTGAGTTCACATGTTTGGACATGTTGACATTGTTTGATAGCTAGGATTGTTTTGTGATTGATAACATCTAGCTAAGCTTTATGATATGTCATTTAGCTTTTGATATCTAGGATTGATTTCATTGATATATCATCATTCTAGGTAAGCATATAGAGTTGCCTTGCTCTTGTTGCATTTTGAGTATTTCATATATTCACTTAGGTTGTTTTCTCTTCATTGAGAACTAAGTCTTGTGTTGCTTCCGGGATTAGGTTGCATAAATCACAAGCATTGGGACTAGGTTCACTTATACCGGGATTAGGTAGGTGTGTGATTACTTCCGGGATTAGGTTGTAATCGTTTTACACATTTAGTGGATTCGAGGTTCAAGTGTGGCTCACTTACATAGCCCGTGGTTTTTCCCGTGAGGGTTTCCACGTAAATATCAAGTGTCTTTTAATTTCCGCACCATATTACACTTGCTATTGTATTTTGACTAGTGGAGGGTATTTTCGTAATCTTGACCATTAACGAAAATTTGGTAAAATTGGGTAAAATCTATTCACCCCCCCTCTAGATTAATATTGAACACACCATAATTTGTTTCAGAAGATGAGAAAATTTTGGGAGAAAATTCTGGACTGATTCACTCTTTTTCTTCTTTCTTGAAAATGGGATGGAATGGAAATATTTAAAAGGAAGCAAGAAAGAGAGAGAGAAGCCACCCAATCAAGAGCAGCCACGTGTCATCCATGTGTGACACACGTGGACAGAGGGCTGTCCAGCCCGTGTGTCACACGTGACTCACACGTGGACAACAAGCTTGGCCTTTTGGCCTTGCTTGTTCCTCTCACGATTCGCTCACATTCTTTGGCCGTATTCGAGCCTCCAAACTCTGATTTTGAATCTGTTTTCGGATTACGAATCATGAATCCCTCATGCACAACGAAGATTACAAAACTTTGACAAAAGTTGAGAATTCATCTTAGAAAACGAAGACAAACATAACTTAACGAATGAGAACGAAAAGTAGCATAGCTACATCGTTTGGACTCGAAATCAAATGTATAAGTAACCAAAATGATTGGGACTCAATAAGGAATCATAAGAGATCATGTTCAAGTCCAAAAACAATAACACATAAACATATAAGCACAATGTCACACATGTATGCCGTTTTCTAGACATAGTCTTAGAGCATGCAATTCTACAATGTATGAGAATTTGAGTTCAATGTATGAGCATGTAAAAACATGTGAATGTGCTATATAATTGATGCACAATGATGGAGGGACACATATAAATGATTTGTGTGTGTGTGTGTGTACCTTGCCTTGAAGAAGAATGAAACAAATAACTCGAGGTGTGTTCTAATATATTAAAATTCAATCTAGAGGGGGGGTGAATAGATTTTAACGATATTACCCAATTTTCGCGTTAATTCAATATTACGAAAATGCCCCAAACTAGTCAATACAATAACAAGTGTAATATGGTGCGGAATTATAAATGACACTTGATATTTACGTGGAAACCCTCACGGGAAAAACCACGGGCTGTATAGTGCGCCACACTCGAACCTCGAATCCACTAAATGTGTTAAACGATTACAACCTACTCCCGGTATATAATCACACACCTACCTAATCCCGGTATGAGTGAACCTAGTCCAATTGCTTGTGTGACCACCTAATCCCGGTGTCCGACCTAATCCCGGTCTATCACAACAAGACTTCAATTGCTTGCGATCTAAGCAACCTAATCCCGGAAGCTACACGCAAGACTTACTTCTCAATGAAGAGATAACAACCTATGTGAATATATAATGATATTCAATGAGCAAATAAAGCTAGGTAACCTTAGATGCTTATCTAGGATGATTAGATAACAATAAATGCAATCCTAGATGTCAATAGCTAAATGAAAAGTCATAAAGCTTAGCAAATCATAGATAAAGTAACCTAGATGTTGCTATCAAAATACAACACACAAACATGTCAACACAACAATCTCTATTTTGTATCTAGAATATATTCCAAGAGCATACAAATAATATAAGAGATTCCTTTGATAAATAAAACACTAAACTTAGATGAGATTAGTGAAGAACATACCAAAGGATGTGTGTTGACCAAAACCCATGCAAGCAAGCATCCTAACTATGCTAGAAAATGCTAGATGATATTTAGATGCATATGAGAAGGGTTTTGAGTGTGTAAAAATGAGTTCTTGATTTGATTTTCTCTCAAATATCTCTCTTTTAACTTTAGGGTTCTTTTAGAGTCAGAGAACTAACTTAGAGAAATGAGAAAGTATGATATTTATAGGCATCAAGAACAGGGCAAGTGAAAAGACAATTTTGCCCTTGAAATCACCGATCGGCGGTTTCATTCTGCGGTCGTGGCCGCAGAATGTAACCGTCGAATTGAACCCGAGAGGCAGGGGATCATTCGGCGACCAGATTCGGCGGTCACACGAAACCACCGATCAAAACCCAAAAAGAAACCGACCTTAAAATATCTGATTCGGCGGTTTCAATTCGGCGGCCAGGCCGCCGATTAAACCGCAGAATCAAACCCGAGAATAATAAATGCATCAGGTCTAATTCGGCGGTTTCGATTCAGCGGCCTGACCGCCGATCGTAACCGCAGATCCAGTCCAGAGCTTTCTGGAATCAAACGGCGGTTTCATTCGGCGGTCATGGCCGCCGATAAAACCGCCGTTTCACCAATGATGGTGAAACCAATGGAGAAGCCAAGGACATTCTCCGAAGGCGATCTTCACGCAAAACCAAGCACATTATTGTGCAAGCGCGGATGTTTCCGAACATATTCGGGAAACGAATTACATGACACAAACAAACACACAACAAGATATAATTAATCAAAGTGCTATTGTGTAATGTGACATGTGAAGAGTATGCACACATATGCAAGTATGCTAAGTGTGTGTGTGCTTCTAGATCTCTTCAAAGAAAACTAAGCACAAGAAATATACCTTTGAGTGCTTGTCACCATGAGGTCTTGAATATGGCATTTGATGTTGGTCTTCCATCACCTAATCTACCCTTACAATTCAAACCCCAACTTGTGGTTTGTCCACGAAATAAGCCAATCAATAATGGGAATCCTTACAATCTCCCCCTTTGGCTATTTCGTGACAAAACCACCTCTCACATTGATCCTCACAACATAAATGAAGCTACGGGATATTCTACATTACAAAGTACAAAGAGATAAGAAAATAAAAAACTTCAAGTCTTCAATCTCTTGTAGAATTACCAAACCTTCAAAACAATTAGATTACACTTCCAAAGCAAGTGTATGTGAGATGATCAAGTGAAAGTAAAACAAGCATTTGCATATTAAACTTTTAAACACAACATCATGCAATGTATGAGTATGCAATGCTCCCCCTCAATGGGTTACTCCCCCTCAATATGTACTCTCTCCAATATGCACAAATGCTACAACAATTTAGCATCTCCCCTCACCACACTCTACTCCCCCTTTTTGTCATGATATAGGCAAAGGAGTAGTCCCCAACAAGGTTACTTAAGGCAAAGAGATGTAGTCGCATACAAGATATTTGCATAGTCAAATAAGCCACTTTATGCTAATCAATTAATTGAAGAGAAACAAGGAGATTTATTTTCATAAAATGTGTGAATCAATAAAATGCTTTGCATACAAGACATGTAGCATTCAAGTCCAAAATACAATGGTATTTGGCAAAGCAAATGACAAAGGTTTCTAATAATAATTCAAACCAATTTCACCAATGTCATGAGAGAAGCAAAGATATAGAGAATTTATTGATTTTCAATTTAATAAACACTATATTCAACTTTATAAGCGAAACATGGCATGAGCGACTTTGCACCCTATTTGATTTTTCCGGAAATGAAACCCGTATGATAGTAGCCATGTTCAACAGATAAAGAAAGAGAGACAATTGGATTGCAAAATCCTTTGACCGGATACTAGATCCTTTAATCAATTTGAGTCTCATAAGCTTTTTCACACAAGTTTTGCATTTAAGAATTATGCAATCATCAATTCATGCTTTTTCATTTGAGCATGTCAATTGAATTTCATGCTTTTCATATGGCATTTAGCATGTTATAAAGAATCATCATGTCATGGAAAAAACTAAAGGTCATTCAAATTATACTTCCTATGTAGATTTCCTAGTCCAAAAATGCATGTTTGAACAAAAATATGACATGGATTGAAAACAAAGCAAGGTTCACACTTATTGAATAGAAAACATATATACATAGTGCAACCAAGCTTACTCAAGCAATCAACAAAGAAGCATAAGATCTTTAAAATGTTTTGCATGCATCAAGTATGCAAAAACTCTCTTTGCTTGAGTTCCCCTTATGGGGTCATATACCACCCTTCATCAATGAAGTTCATGAGGTCCTATGGACCTTCCAAGCCCATTGGACTTGGTTGAACCTTTATGAGACTTGTTAGTCTCGTAGCAAGCGGGTTCATTATTTTTAGTCCACTTAGGTGACAAATTTTCTATCCTAGTGGTCAAAGGATCTAGAGTTCTAGGAGTTATAGGATCATGTAAGTGGTTCTCATCCTTCCCATGAACATGCAATCTAGCTCTAGCCTACTTTTTCTCAATCATGCTTTTGGCTCTACACAACTTAATGTAATGAAAGCAATTTGGTCTAATATGACCATCAATTCCACAATAATGACATGTAGGGTTGAAGTTAGAAATCATACCTTCTCCTTGTGCATCCATAGGAGCTTTTCCATGTCTTTGTGGTTTTCTTGGTTGTTCGATAGGATCTCTCCTTCTTTGTTGTTGACCAAGGCTAGGTTGCTTCCCCAATTGAGCTTGCATGATTGGATTCTTCCCTTGATGAATTTGAGCTTGAGGGAAGTTAGTGTGAGGAAATCTTGTAGGTTGACTTCTTGAGGCTACCTTCACTTGTGCACTTTGAGAACATTGTCCTAGATCAATTTTCTTCCTAGGAGTGTGCACGAATGAAGTTTCTTTGTTGCCAAGGCTCTTGACACTCATAGTCTTGTTAGGAGTGGGAATCTCCTTGTCATCTTCAAAGCCAAGTCCTCTCTTGTCATAGGGGCTTTTTCCAATACTCAACATGTGGTTGAGTTTTTCCGTGATAGAGGCCATCTTATCCATTAACTTTCTAGCATCATCAAGCTCCCTTTTCAACCCTTCTTCATTCCTCTTAGACAAAGCTAGCTCATCTCTTAGCTTGTCTTCATCCACCATAGATCTCACCACTTCTCTACTCAAGTGGTCTACTTGTGTTGAAAGCTCAAGATTTTCTTCCTTTAATTTTTGAATCTCCTCTTCATTCTTTATCCTATAGCTTTCAAACCTTTTCAAGTAGTCTTCACGATCCATTTTCTCCACATTTCCATTTGTGGAGTGGGATAACAAGTTCTCAACAATTGAGTCATCCCCAATATTCTCCATCTTACAAATGGAGTCATTTCCCAAATCCTCCATCTCACCAATGAAGTCATCTCCTTCATCAAGATCATCAAATTTGTCTCTTGATGACATATGAGTCATATCCCAATGAGTAGCTACATAAATCTCTTCTATAGCTACTTCTTCATCTAATCCTTCTATGGGATCACTAGTCAAGTCATCCTTGCCATCAACTTCATTTTCTACATATGTAACTCCAAAAGCTGTGTAGTTAATGGCAAGCTCCTCATCACTTGACAACTCATCTCCCTCATGGGAGTCATCACAACTATCACTCCACGAGGCGGCCATCACTTTTCCCTTCTTCTTGTCCATGCGATTTGCACAATCGGGGGCGAAGTGTCCTATACCACCACACTCATAGCATTGGACCACTTTCCTTTCGGCCTTCTCTAGCCTAGGCTCAAACTTGTTGAAGGAACCCTTTTTCCTCAAGTCTTGGCCATTTGATCCAACACCACTCTTCTCGAACTTGGCAAACTTCTTGAACTTTTTCATAAATGCATTAAGTTCATCGTCCGAGTCATCCTCCTTCTTGTTATGCTTCGACGTCTTCAAAGCAATATTCTTCTTTTTCTTAGGAGGTGAGGTGATAGCTTTTCTTGACTCATAGGCTAGGAGTCTTCCAATGACTTCACTCGGCTTCATATCCTTGTACCCATCATTCTCTTCTAAAGCCGTCACTTTTGATTCGAACCTTTCGGGGAGAGATCTCATAATCTTCTGCTTGATTCTCCTATCCGAATATGGGTCTCCTAGTTGATGACTTTGATTCACAATGTCCATCAACTTCACTTGGAAGTCATTGAAGTGCTCATGCTCTTCCATCCTAATGGTCTCAAAACTAGTTTGGAGGACTTGTAGTTTTGAATCCTTGACCACTTCGGTTCCTTCATGAGCCGTCTCTAGGATTTCCCACGCCTCTTTGGCGATCCTAGTAATTTGAACCAACTTGTACTGGTTCTCATCCATGGCACATAGGATGGCATACATTGCCTTCCTATTTCATTTTGAAGTCTCAAACTCTCCATTAGTCCATTGTGCCTTGGGCTTGAGAACTTCTTCTCCTCCATCCGTGGGAGTCATCATAGGAGGTGCGTATCCGTCTTCAACCGCCATCCATGCCCTATCATGGATTTGGCATAAGTACGCCTCCATCTTCCCCTTCCATGAGGAGTAATTATCGCCGGTGAGCAACGGTGGCCTCACGCTCGACGCTCCCTATTTGCTCATCCCAATATCACTCATAGTGTTTGGATGAATGCAAATGAGATGAATGCAAAATGTATGAATAAATCAAAAATCACACACAATGCAAAACACACCAAAAATGAGCAAGGATCACCTATGTATGTCTGGGAACCCGCTCTGATACCAATTGAAACAAATAACTCGAGGTGTGTTCTAATATATTAAAATTCAATCTAGAGGGGGGGTGAATAGATTTTAACGATATTACCCAATTTTCGCGTTAATTCAATATTACGAAAATGCCCCAAACTAGTCAATACAATAACAAGTGTAATATGGTGCGGAATTATAAATGACACTTGATATTTACGTGGAAACCCTCACGGGAAAAACCACGGGCTGTATAGTGCGCCACACTCGAACCTCGAATCCACTAAATGTGTTAAACGATTACAACCTACTCCCGGTATATAATCACACACCTACCTAATCCCGGTATGAGTGAACCTAGTCCAATTGCTTGTGTGACCACCTAATCCCGGTGTCCGACCTAATCCCGGTCTATCACAACAAGACTTCAATTGCTTGCGATCTAAGCAACCTAATCCCGGAAGCTACACGCAAGACTTACTTCTCAATGAAGAGATAACAACCTATGTGAATATATAATGATATTCAATGAGCAAATAAAGCTAGGTAACCTTAGATGCTTATCTAGGATGATTAGATAACAATAAATGCAATCCTAGATGTCAATAGCTAAATGAAAAGTCATAAAGCTTAGCAAATCATAGATAAAGTAACCTAGATGTTGCTATCAAAATACAACACACAAACATGTCAACACAACAATCTCTATTTTGTATCTAGAATATATTCTAAGAGCATACAAATAATATAAGAGATTTCTTTGATAAATAAAACACTAAACTTAGATGAGATTAGTGAAGAACATACCAAAGGATGTGTGTTGACCAAAACCCATGCAAGCAAGCATCCTAACTATGCTAGAAAATGCTAGATGATATTTAGATGCATATGAGAAGGGTTTTGAGTGTGTAAAAATGAGTTCTTGATTTGATTTTCTCTCAAATATCTCTCTTTTAACTTTAGGGTTCTTTTAGAGTCAGAGAACTAACTTAGAGAAATGAGAAAGTATGATATTTATAGGCATCAAGAACAGGGCAAGTGAAAAGACAATTTTGCCCTTGAAATCACCGATCGGCGGTTTTATTCTGCGGTTGTGGCCGCAGAATGTAACCGTCGAATTGAACCCGAGAGGCAGGGGATCATTCGGCGACCAGATTCGGCGGTCACACGAAACCGCCGATCAAAACCCAAAAAGAAACCGACCTTAAAATATCTGATTCGGCGGTTTCAATTCGGCGGCCAGGCCGCCGATTAAACCGCAGAATCAAACCCGAGAATAATAAATGCATCAGGTCTAATTCGGCGGTTTCGATTCAGCGGCCTGACCGCCGATCGTAACCGCAGATCCAGTCCAGAGCTTTCTTGAATCAAACGGCGGTTTCATTCGGCGGTCATGGCCGCCGATAAAACCGCCGTTTCACCAATGATGGTGAAACCAATGGAGAAGCCAAGGGCATTCTCCGAAGGCGATCTTCACGCAAAACCAAGTACATTATTGTGCAAGCGCGGACGTTTCCGAACATATTCGGGAAACGAATTACACGACACAAACAAACACACAACAAGATATAATTAATCAAAGTGCTAGTGTGTAATGTGACATGTGAAGAGTATGCACACATATGCAAGTATGCTAAGTGTGTGTGTGCTTCTAGATCTCTTCAAAGAAAACTAAGCACAAGAAATATACCTTTGAGTGCTTGTCACCATGAGGTCTTGAATATGGCATTTGATGTTGGTCTTCCATCACCTAATCTACCCTTACAATTCAAACCCCAACTTGTGGTTTGTCCACGAAATAAGCCAATCAATAATGGGAATCCTTACAAAGAATGAGGTCTATATTACCTTAATTGTGCAATGTAGTTCATTCCCCTTCAAAGACTTCTTCTTGCTTGATCTTTTGGCCACATCTTTCTTTGAAGCTTCAAATCATCAACCTATGACCATTAATCACATACAAGGAAAAATATCATTTTGATATGGAATATATGCCAACACAAACTAAAAACCTAACACACTGTGATGAACTAGAAAGAATTTTATACGATCCAGTAGGTAACACGATTATACTTGGCATAGGAAGAAGCCTATTACCACAAACTAGAGACTTAAATCAAACATTTTCAACTAGAAATTCGTTAATCACATAAAGAGGACTTTGATGAAGAATAACACCCTACTATGCTTCAAAGTCTTATCAAACAGTCATTAAAAATTGAATAAGTCGTTTTTCTCTATAAGTGATGTATGGTTCATAAAAGCTAAGCGCTTTAGGTTTTGTTAAAGTAAGTTGATCCCAAAAGCCAATAATAATCGCATAGAATTCTATAATGGTCTTATCTTTTTTTTTTTTTGGCAGCCCACATATCAATCTCCAATTGATAGCGCTTTGTAAAATTTGAGTGTTTAAATGCGCATCATGTAAGCGTTTTTCATTTGCTGTTTTTCAAAAATAAAAATCAAAATGAAAATAGTGTTTTTAATTTCATTTTCAAATTATGAAAACATGTCCGGTAACATATACTGAAAGCTGTATTCTAAAAATAAAAACGAGGAAAATGCGTCTAATAGGTTAACCGAAAATATCAAAAATTGAAATATCAATTTTGGCATTTTGTTTATCATAAGAAAACTTTGAATTTAGAGCAATCATAAAAATTTTCCAAATTTTCAACTTGTAGCAGCATTACACCTATTCAGCATGATTACTTATGTAGAAAGATTTACCAAAGTGAATTTGTAGTCATTGTTCAATTATGGACAGTAACTTGATGTTCCATTCCAAATATTGACTCGTAAATTGTGAGTGGTTTTCCAATGCGAAATTCCTAGCCAAGCAAACTCAAGATTTTCAAATCCAATTTCATTTAAGCTCTTGAACTATATTTACAAGTAAATGCAGCATTACAACTTGCAATTTGCAATTAGTTAACCAAAACAATTTCATTTCTTCTTTATTCCTTTCACATATCTCCTATAGCATTCATAATCTTTTCATCCCTCTGTTAATTAGAATTACACAATCCATTAATTTCCAGTTCATCAAAATATACTAATTGTACATACAAAACTCCCCAATCCCAAATCCTAAAAGCCATCCAAATCAATTCCACAACTACGACTTAGCACAACAAAGTACACCACACAAGCAATCACCATATTAATAACAACAAAAAATACACAAGCAAGTCAGCTGTCTGTCACGGCCCGCGAAATCCAAAATTCAATTTCTGGCCAAGGAGCACTACGGAGCCAACATGTCCATAGCAAGGCTAAGCTCCTAGAAGGCTCTAGAGATTTCCACACACTTCCAGCATGGTTTGCCAATGGAAGTCTCTAGTGGATGGAAAATTCTAGAGATCTCTAGATTGATCCAGCCCTGATCAACTTCTGGAAGTCTCTAGTTCGTGCAAGACTGCCCAAAGCAGAAGACACTCAGTGCTATCATCACCAAACTTGAGGAGACCAAGGCATTCGAGTCCAAAGCAAGCATGGGATCTATCCAACAAATATGTGTGCTCAATGGTCACCACACCATGTCTCCGACACTTGCTAAGAAAGGCCTCATGTTCGTGAGCGCCACAATCAAAGGCAAGCCGGTACGTGCGTTGCTAGACACCGGGGCAACGCACAACTTTATCTCGGTGGATGAAGCCAAACGACTTAGCCTTCGAGTCACCAACGAGGGAGGTGCCATAAAAGCGGCTAACATACCGGCCAAACCAATCAATGGCACAACAAAGGGCATCATTGTCCGCCTAGGAACATGGAGCGGCAAACTCGACCTTTTGGTTATCCACCTGGATGACTACCATGTAATCCTAGGCATGACGTTCTTTAACTAGGCAAATGCTTTCCCCCTACCCGCTACCAATACACCCAACATCTTCGATGGGGGCAAAGAACATAACATGCCGGCGAAACGCTTGATCACACAAGAAGTCAAGACATTATCCGCCATACAGCTTATGGAGACACCAAGTTCTCCTACCTTTTCGAAGAACCTCCAGTCGACCAAAGACATTCCAAAGAAGAGGAAGCGTGTCACCAGTGGGAAACGGCAACCGAGGCCAACAAAGGAAAGCATGACGAATGCCAACCCGCCGTTGCCATAATGCTAGCTCGCCTGCACCAAGCTAAAAGAGCCAACATGATGCAGCGCTCGTTTGACTCCGAACAAGAAGGCGATCCTTCACGAGAGGCTTCCCAAGCCGAAGTCCACCCATTCGAAGGAGCCACCCCATGGCAGACTTTAGCATACATGGTGCACATGTGATAAGGACGTCATGAATTTAAGTAAGGGAGGATGTCACGGCCCGCGAAATCCAAAATTTGATTTTCGGCCAAGGAGCACTACAGAGCCAACATGTCCACAGCAAGACCAAGCTCTTAGAAGGCTCTAGAGATTTTCACACAATTCCAACATGGTTTGCTAATGGAAGTCTCTAGTGGATGGAAAATTCTAGAGATCTCTAGATTGATCTAGCCTTGATCAACTTCTGGAAGTCTCTAGTTCGTGGAAGACTCTAGATTACTCTAGAGAACACTTGTACATACTAGATACATCTAGATAGATGTAGATAATTGTATGGAAAATTCTAGAGGCATGTAAATACATGTAGAGAACTCTAGATAGATATAGAACATTCTAGAGGCAAAACCTCTACCATTGGATCAAATTGATCCCAACCGTCCATTAAGGAGGTGGACAACTATAAATAGGAAGCTCATATCATTTGTAAGGCAATCCAAGCCTGTCCAAGCCTACTAGCATTCAAGCCCTATAAAGTTTCTTGTTAAGCAATACAAGTTTTCTTTACATTCCCATAAAGCTCTTCCAACCCCTTTTCTCTAGTCTCTCTTTTGTGTGTGAGAGTGACAAGCAACACTTTTAAGGCTTACTTAGCAACATTCACCCGAAAGTTGTCTGAGTGCTGCACGGGATCTGCTGCGTAATTCTAAGCCCGTGACATGCTGCATTAATCACAACAAAAAATACATAAACAAGTCAGCTGAAGATACAACTTATCACAACAAAATACACCACGCAAGCAATCACCACATTAATCGCAACAAAAAAAAAATACACAAGCAAGTCACCGCATTAATCACAACACAAGAAGAAGAAGAAGAGCAAAAAAAGAAGAAGAAAAAGAGCAAATCGGTAGAGAAGAAAAAGAGCAGATCGAAGGCTCCAACGCTAAAGGAGGTGCTCCGTTGACGCCAATCTTTTGTCATTGAGAATAAGAAAAAGAGAAGAAGAAGAAGAGAAAAAAAAAAGATTGGTTGAATGAAGAAGAAGAAAAAAAATGAGTTTTTTTATTTTTTTAAAAACAAAATGAAAAACATGTTATATGTGTTTTCCATGTTTTTCAATTTTAACACTGATTTTTAAAAAAAAAAAAACAAAATGAAAAATAGTAAACGAACTCGAATTCGAAATCGTTTTTGGAAAACAAAAACAAAAACACTAAAAATCCATGTACCAGACAACCCTTAAATAACTTTAATAGATGATCCTAAATTTCTTTGGTTGTAGGGAAATTCACCAATTGCACACCGATAGAAATATCAACTATTAATCTGAGTGATAATTTTTGAATTATTCATCTCCCAAACAGCCATCAATTTAGTTTATTTCTCTTAAGATTGTGTTTGATATGGCTTCTCTAGTGGTTAAAAGAGTTTTATTTTTTATTTTTTTTAAGCTCTTTTGAGATATTTTTTTTTTGTTATTTGACAAAACTTAAGAAGAGTTTTTTTTTTTTATTATTTTTTTTATTAAAAAATCTATTTTATGTCCACGAGAAGAAGCTTCTCTCAAGAAGCTTTTTTGAGCTTTTTAAAAATAAATAAATTGTCTCAATTACCTTCCATAAACTTTTTTTTACCCTCTACAAACTTTAATATTTTACCATATACTTATTTCATTACAAATACTTTGTCAATGCACTTTTTTTGTAATTTATGACAACAAAAGCTCTTTTAAACTTATATTGTTGAACAATCTATTAATTTAAAGTTCTTTTTTAATTGAATACCAAACAGCATACGTCCTTTTGTAATATCTATTTATAAAAGCTCTACTTGAAAAGTCATTTCAAACACACCCTTAGTGTCTGAAGGCTTCACTGTATCACCAGATAGAATTTGGATCCTCTGTTGAGCTGATCTTTATCCTGACGTATACATGTATAACAATGGTTGTAATTTATTTATTTCACTTTCATTATTTTCAAATACAATCTTATTCTCAAGTGTTTTAGATTAGAAAAAAGATCAACACAGCAAAGGATCTTGATCCTACCATATAAATGAATATAAACCCTCTTTTTGATAAATAAAAATTCTTCATTACATAAGCCCAATAATTATAATTTTATTCTATTAATTTTACACAAATTGCTTGAAGAGAATCATTGGGTTCAAGAGACATACGATATTGAACAAGGCAAATATATTCTCAAATTTTATTCAAAAGTGAACTTATCATCTATAAAAAATTTCAAATCAAATTCACAAAAAATCAATGTGATTTCATCAAGGTTCTTATCAAAATTAAAGTAAGGGATCTCTCATTTGAAAATTTATATATATATATATATATGTATGTATATAGACGGTCCCGTTCACATTAATATGCGCTGATGTAACTACATCAGTACCAATGTGTGGACCACTAATTATTGAAAAGTTTCGACAAATGCATAAACTTTAAGTTAAAATATGTAAATCTAATGGTCCACATCCATCGAATTGATGAAGTTATATCAGCAGTATGCACTGGGTTGAACATATATATATATACACACATAAATGATCCCGCACAAAAAATTCGTACGGTTTTATTGATTCCAACGACTGGAATCAGTGAAAAAAATTTACATTAATTTCAATCGGTTGGAATCAGTGAAATTGTACAAAAAATTCATACAGGATCCCACACTAGAAAGTTACTATATATACTGTTTTTTTTTATTGTCAGTTCAAACTGATATAAAATATATTAGTTCCTTATATGTGGACCATTGGATTTAAATGCTTTGACTTAGCTGCAAACATTTATCAAAACATCTTTCAAATCCAATGACCCACATATAAGGAATTGATAAACTGATATAAAATATATCAGTTCCTTGCATGTGAGTCATCGAATTTAAATGTTTTGACTTGACTACATACACCTGTCTAAGTATCTTTTAAATCTAATGGTTCACATACAATGAACTGAGACTGAGACTATATATATACATATATATATATATATATATATCAGAGGTGGTTAGTTGGCTCGCCTTCGGCGATTCAAATTATTTTTTCCTTTTTAATTTTTTAATATAAATTGGGTTTTGTATAATTATATGTTTTTAATACAATATTTGTTCTCTTAATTTATTTAATTTTACGTGTCATTTAACTCATTTATTGTATAAAAAATTGTCTATTTTAGTCATTTTGTCGAATGCATTTCCATTCCTTTTCAAAAGCAAACAAAAAAAAATCTCTTCCTAAAAAAAGAGAGCGCTAAAAGAACGCTAGTCATGACTCATGATACACTGATTCTAAGTTTTTCCAGAAATAGTTTGTCTGAAAACTAGAGTGGCATATATAAGCTCATTCCAAGCATCAGGAACTCCTGGAAGACACCAATGGCTGCAGTCTTGGCGTCTTGTAGTAACCTTTCTCCCATCAATAGCCTTCTTGCCATAGACTGACGGATGACCATCCTTTCGAAAATTCGTCAACTTGGTCACGTTTAATAATATTGCCGGAGTCTGCATTTCTTGAATCACTTCCTCCACTATCTTCATTTTCAAAGGATAGCTATCAAGGAAGGTACCAGTCAAGATTGGTTCAGTCTCCCCTTTGCATGACCCGCCAGAGTCCCAATCTCCACCTCTGTTTCAAACAATTACAAACCGATGAGCCATTTCTTTCTCCCATAAAAATTTCACTTGGATAAATATATCAATAAAAAAAATAAAAAAAGACAGATGCATGCAATGCTCATTCTAGGAAAAAAAAAAAAAAAAAGAATACCTGAAATGGGCATTAGAGTATCCACGATAGAAAACCAACTGCTTGTTCGGTTTAATGTTATCATCAATCCATTTTGCCCAGGTTTTCAAAGCCCTTCTGTAAGCTTCGACAGCATCAAACTTTGGATAGAGATAATCACCTTCTTTATAGTAATTTTTCCTGTGATTAGTATATATTTATTTATCAGTTTTACCAAAAGTTCATTATTTCTGGAAGAAACATGCTTATCTACCTCTCAGTTGGACGATGTGTAATGCTATGATTAAAACTGTTCTTATTCTGATTCTAACCAACAGAAAGGGTAAAGCTTTTTAAAGAATTTGATCGATCATACATTTGTGCCTGTGTGCATGCATACAAACCACAGTTAAAAGTTTACATTGTTAGCAATTTTCACAAGCTTCAAGCACAACTACAGAAGCTTTCGGATCACAGTTTATTAATGGCGAAAGTTGAACAACAAGAATAAGCATACAATCAACCAGTAAGCAGTGAGCTATGAAATTCAAGCTATAATGTTAACAAGACAGAAAGCATACCCCCGAGCAGTCTTTCCATGAACCCACCAGTGGCCAGTATTAAAGACAAGTATGTCAGCTCGCTTCCATCGGCCAGCTGTCCTGTCAATTCGATCAATTGAAAGTGTTGGATTTTGATTGCCACGTTCATTTATGCGAAAACCTTCCTTCACAAGGAAATGTGATCTCACAAATTCTACTGTGCAATCATAGTCCTACCAAAGAATTCACAGAAGAAGAAAATTATCAACTAGTAACAATTAATTTACCATACTTCTTACATCAAGTCAATCTCGAAATGCTATGACCCTATAACAAAATTTGATGTGCTAGTTGATGCTTAAATGTAGATTTGCACGAATTTAATCCCCAAAATGAAAAATAACTGTTACCACGAACTAAGCTAATGCTCATTCAAGTGTGCACTACACGATAAGACATTATAGCCATAATGGGGTAGAAATTCTGGCAAAGCAGAAAAAACACATATGTACACAACTCATTCATTTGATCAATACTCAAAAGCTCTTAGAAACATGCTGCGAACCACAATAATAAACAATATCGCATCAAATCACAATGCTGACAAAGAAACACAGTACTAATGGATTAAAAAGAAGACAAAATGTTTTGATAAAACATAAAGACAATGGCACCTACCCTGATATTCAGAAAAAATATGTGTATAAAGTTCGGATTTACCTGAAATTTGAATACATATTGGCCTCTTCCCTTTGTTATTTTGCGGCCACGAGTCTCATACATTCTGCTCTTATTAGCTAGGCCCTCACGGAGGACGCATAACAACGACTCAAACTGGTTCCGGTTCATGGAATCTCCGACCAACATCAGCCTTTTACCTCTTAGTCTCTCCAAGAAGTCTGAAGCATTAAACCTATCAATCAAAGGTAAAAGGAAAAATAACAAAATTTTAATGACCTTCACAAATTAGTAATAAGAAGAAATAGATAAAATAAGGAAAATACTAGCAAAGTAACCTTAACATGTATCATGAATAGAGTTAAAACACAGACTTCAAGTTAAGCAGAGGCTAAAAGTTCAACAGTAGCACCAAAGTAATTTTAAAATGTATCCCACAGTAGAAGGAAAACAGCCATCATGCATAGGCTGGAAGTTCACTAGCTATGGAGCAAATTCATCTGAGTGCGATTAAATAATGATCTTCCTATAATTCATGAATTTCATTCTTAAGGAGCACCGATTATCTTTTTGACAGGAGGATTTAATTTGTTACTTCATTTTGACACTTTTGATTGGTCAGAAGAAGTAGCTATACTGTCTTGCTTACAACAGAGAACATCTCTACAACCTAGTTGAGACATAGTAAAAAAAAGGTCTTTGTTTTGTTGGTGCTCAAATCCATCTAAATTCTGAAAAAACAATATCCAACCATCAACAAGAGATAACAACTCACTATGCTGTTGCACCAGAAAGATTATCAGAAATTTTATTTTCAAAAAGTTGACACATATAAAAAGCCTTTTCACGTAGTTCAAAACAAAAATTAACGAATGATAATTATATGAATTAAATTAAAAGATAAAGTAAGAATATATATTAACTGCTGGTCTTTCAAATGTAATTAAGTTTACCAGTTATGTCAAGCGAAATTTGTTAAGCAAAAAGATGCCAATAGATTGTCAATTTGCTTTACTTTATCAAAGTTATTGCAATATCAATGAGATAAGGTTCTTAATTTAATAAAGTTCGATTTCTTGGATTAAAAATTTAAAATTTAATCCAAGTAGTTTATATTTTACTTTTCTTTAAGGCTGTTGTGTTCTTGTTTGAAATGGGTGAGGTAATTTATATAAAAGTAATAGGAGGAAATAGAAAGGGTAAGAGAAGAATTCAATGAACTTATGAAAATTAGGAAAATTTGAAAGGGAATAAAAACAAGTGTATTTGAATCAGAGTGGGAAAAAAGTGCAAGGCATATGTAGATCCCTTCTTACTAAGGTAGGAATAGAATGGAAATGAATAAGTAGATAGAGAAAATCTTGTACTTCAGAATGAGATTGAGGTAAGCCCAAGAGTTCATTGATTAATATAAGAAACGGTGATTTGAAGATCGGCTCTCCACCAATGGAAGGCCATAGTAATATATAGTAACAAATTAAATGACAGGAGATAAGTAGACAAATAATAGTATGATATGTGTTCATATTGGCCACAGGTAAAAAGAAGGAAAAAAAAAAATGATGACACACTGTTTTAGGGTGTACCTGAGGAAATCTTCAGTTTCTCCTAAAAAGGGCCAAATGTAGACTGAAGTCCATTTTCTTTGGAGAGGCCCCAATTCAAACCCACCAAGCCAAACTCTCTAAAATATCCCAAAAGAAGAGTTATTTAGAACCCTGATAGTCTGATACTGAGAAATACCTAAAATTATTTGCACCAGAAATTATAAACATGATCCAAGTGTAGTGATACAAACTAATAATAATAAACCATTATGTGTGTTTTCAATTATCAGTTTGTGTCTTAATCTGTATTTTTCTAATAATCTAGCATTATAAAATTAAAATAATAACAATAATAGTAATAATGATAATGAATTTTTATTAAACAAAAACACCAAAAATATTATAACTTGAATTAATTATTGAAATAATAATAATAATAAATTAAAAATATAATTAAATAGATAGTATAAGTTGCATGTTTGATTTGTAAACAACATTTGCCTTCCATGAAGACGAAGACCAATACGCTAAAATTGAGTTTGATGCCACTATTACATCACCTCAGCTTGAATTGACGCGAACATTGTAGTTGTTTTTTTAAAAGCAAAAATGATGATTTTTGCATGTTTTGTTCGTCTCTTTAAGCAAAAATGATGATTTTGTATTCAAATTAATGTAGAAAACAAATTTAAACTTAGAGTGTATCATAACACTATTCAAGCATCGATGAATTACATTATAGAAAACTCTTCAAAGGATTGGCAAAAAAAAAAAATCGCCGACAGAGGTAATCAATCTCTCTGGAGTCTGGACATTGCCTCGCTTCTCTTTTCCTTGTTCTCTTTGTATAACAATTTCCCTACATTGACTCCTCTAGTTTTGCTACTTCTCTAATGCAATATACCCCATGGATGGACTGATATTATACACCAATACACGAAAAAGTTTCTTCCAAGTATAGATCAAAGCATACAGCTCAACAAGTCAGTATAACTAGACACAAGTTCACTCAGTCTACTCAGTCTATACAAACAACAAAGTTGTGGACCACTTGATTCTTACATGAATCTGAGCAATGTTTCCATTGCATTGATCCAAAATTATCTTAGCAGACATGACACATCACATGGGCATATGGTGATGTCCAATATAGAGATCGGACTCTCAGGTTCTAAAGATTAAAATTTCATGACTCCTCAACTATGACATTGAAATTCTCCATTAACTTTAGAAAAAGCCAATTAAATCATATAAGAAGCAAATCTATTTATACACAAAGAAATTTAACAATCATTACCTGGGCAGATCACAGCCATCAGGCTTCCATCGCCAATTTAGATAAGACGAATCCTGCCGTCCATTGCTCTGGCAATCAAATGCTTCATCCACATACGGGCAAGAACCCGGTTCGTAAATCGGGTGCTCCTCATCTTTTACCCAATAACCCGCATACAAATCACAAGCTTTGACACTCTCAACTGGTAACCCCACATTATTATCATCAAGTTCAACAAAAGTCTCGTTCTCACCATTAGTGTTAGCTTCAGTGACGTTTGATTCTACAAACCCAGTTCCAGAAATCGGAGATTCGGGTTGATCAGAGGTAGGTGAGTGAACTGGTAATAATCCCACATAATTACCACCAAGTTCAACAAAAGTCTCGTTCTCACCAATACTGTTAACTTCAGTGATGTTTGATTCTACAAACCCAGTTCCAGAAGTCGGAGATTCGGGTTGATCAGAGGTGGGTGAGTGAACTGGATCCGGGTCAAGAAGAGTGGAGGAGTCGGGTGAGGCAATGTGAGAGTTTTGGGAGAAGTCTGTGTAGAAAGAGAGAGAGGGCTCGAGATTGCGCTTAGTGAAGAGAAAAGTGCTCAAGAGGAAGAAGACAAGGAACAACAACGCTGTTATCGTGTAACGATTCCTGTTAACGTTGGCCATATTCGTGTTTCCAGTGATTGTGCTCACAGTCTCACGCCTTCTATAGTTCTATACTTCTATGATAACGACGCCTCCGATAAAGGAAATGAATTTTGGTCGGGGACGAAGAAAAGGACCTAAATGCCACTTTTGAAAACTAGGGTTGCATTTAGTAGAAAAACCTGTTTTTTATTTTGGAATACAATACTGCTAAAGATTAGAGGCCATAATGTAATTTTGCTTAGTGAATTTGATTGAGAATTTATGACTTATGACTTGTGAGTTGTGAGAGGTTCAGCAACCGCATGTGGAATATTCAATCACGTTAGGGTTATGATAAAATCAGTTCCAGTTCCATTTCCAGTTGTTAACATTAGTAAACAGATTCGAAAATTCTTTATGGAAGCCCAAACAGAAACCAAAAATAAGGTCTATTTTCACTACAATCATAGCGATTCTTGCAAATTTGCAAGGTGGAATGCTAGGTAAGTTCAATTTTCATTCTTGGTTTCATTAATATAAATCTGAATTTTTGGGAGAAATATGATTGTTTTGTTTTTTTGTTTTTTTTTTTCTTAAAAAAGGGAAAGTTACGAATTTATGAATGCAAGGCCTTGGCAAGATGTTGTAGATTTTTATTCGAATATGGTGAATGGGCGCTTGTCTTTATCAGACTTGTTTGTGACTGAGGTGGGTTAATTTTAGTGTTATTTTCTGTTGTTTCTATACTAAATATCTATGAGTTTCTTATGTGATTTCTTATTGTTATTATTTATTCTAGAGAACAAGTTTTATTCATGATGATGATAATGAAATTCCAGAGGTTGAACTGGAGAATCATTCTAGCAAAGACAAATCTGGGAAGTGGGAAAGAGTAACATTTAAGATACTTGTTTCATATCATGGGGGTTCTTTTGATGGTTGGCAAAAACAACCTGGCTTGAACACTGTTCAAGGGTAGGTAGTTTTTTTTTTCTTCTCAATTTTGGTCAATAATTCTATGTTTTTTTTTTTTTTTTTTTTATTGTTTAATTTTATAGGGGCTTCATAGGATTTGGCAAAAATCATAAGTTGATATCTTATAACTGAATTAAAGAGAGTGTGACAAATACTTGTATCATATTTTTGTTGGAAACTCCATGGGGAAATGAAATTATACCTTGCTGTCTGAAACAATGTGTGAAGTTAGTATGGTTACCTTTCTTGTTTTTTCAAATGGTTCTGTTTCATTACACTAGTGTCGATCTTTTAGGGCATTTAAATATGTCACTACTTTTTGATAGGAAACAGAAACTTTATTGAAAAATGAAGAGATTACATCATTTTTTGCCATTTTTTTTTTGCCTAAATATGTCACTACTTTAGTGCTTGTATATCATTTTTTGTCTAATGATCAAAATTATAGATACTAATGTATGAATAAACTTAACTCTGTAGTTTGCCACCAGGTGATACTCATTTTATTTCTAGTTTTTTTTTTATCATTTTGGGTTATTGATTGGACTCAAATTGTAGGTTCTCTCAAAATTTTGCCATCTTCTGACATGCTATGTTAAAAATAATTGACAATTATTTTGGCATCCATTCTACTTGTTCTATGAAAAAATTCTTGTTTATTATTTCTTCTTCCACTCCTATATAAATTTTTTTTTTTTTTTTTTTTTTTTTTTTTTTTTTTTTGTTTTTTTTACTTTCTTCAGTTTAGTGGAAAAATCTCTCGGGAGTTTTGTTGATGATAGGAAAGCTCAGTTGCTGAAAGAGTTGTGCAAACCATTGGAAGGCTGTGCTAGTGTTGCTGGCCGCACTGATAAAGGGGTGTCAGCTCTTCAACAAGTGTGCTCTTTCTGTATGTTAATAACTTGTTACCCCATTTCATTTAATTTTAAATTTTTTTTTTCTTCTGCAGTTCTGCATTTATTCTCTTTCCCTTGATCTTGTTTATGGTTTCCTAACATTGGCTTATATAATATTTAATATGATAAATTCTGTGAAAGAGCTGATTTTTTCCCCACCTCCACTTCACTTCTGCTGTTAACCTTAAAAGTCTTTTGCAATTTCATGTGGTATGCTACAATTGTATTTAAAGGAGTGAAATGTGAACTCACTGCCAGATTTTACGTAATCTTGAATTTTCAGGTATTATTAGATTACTTTAAGATACTGTAAAATGGAAAAAGAAAACATTATATGGGTAAGGCAAAGAGGATTATCTTGATCATTTGTGGTCTTTTACTTGTTTTCTAAATTAATCACTTTGGCATTGCTATGATTAAGAGAATAGGATCAAATTTTCAAAGTTATTTACCTCCAAAATTTCAAGTTTTTTCTTTTCTCTGTTTGTCAGCCGGGATAAATTGTTAAAAATAAAAAATAAAAAAATAAAAAACATTTAGGTGAGGACACTATCTGACTGTCATATATTATCTTAACTTTTATTCCATATTTTCAGTGTTTGATAATGTTTATGTGTGGAAGAAGGTTTATATTTTTTATTTTTTATTTTTAATTATTATATATTTTTTTTATATATATATTTCTTTTCCAATTAAATTGTGTGCAAGTGAAACCAATTCTTCTATCCAAAGCTGAAGGTCATTATTTTATCACCTCGGGAGTCGGGAGTAACATGTGATTTTCCCTGTCCTTGAGGGATTATTTCAGATACTTGGAGAAAGGATGTCAAACCTCCTGACATTGAAGATGCTATCAACTCAGTTGCACCCGGAAAAATCAGGGTCATATCAGTTTTCCAGGTAATGATTGCTTTAAGCTTCTGAGCTAGGCAGTATTTTGCTTTGTTTATAGCCACAACCGGAAAACTTAGATGCTGATATTGATTGTGACTTATTGTAGGTATCACGTGTCTTCCATCCTAATTTCTCTGCCAAATGGAGACGGTATTTGTATATTTTCCTTTCAATGATGGAGAAAATGAGGAGCAAGGCTGTGATAGTGGGTTAGAGGTTGATAATTTATGTTCTGATGAAAGGTTTGATGAACATAATGGATGTGATGAAAAAATTGAGAACTTGCTTATCAATGATGAGGATGTGCTTGAGGGTGTAAAGAAACCAAAAAGTTTTACTGTAAGCCATGTTAATATGCTACTAAAGCAACTGGAAGGAAAGTTATTATCCTACAAGATATTTGCTCGTGATACTAAACCTTCAAGAAACACGTAAGAACTAAAGCTTTTGTGTTGTTTTGAAAATCTTACATATATCAGTAGGCCGGTTAGTGGTAATTTTAGTTGCATTTGATGAATCAATATTTCATTTGTTAGTAATAGTTTGGATTAGATGTAACTAGAGATGTCAGATTTGAAGTCAAAGTCACATATCTTGTTTTGTAAAATGTATAACAGTATGCAATTGTGTTCATGACTATGTATGGATAATGGATCAGATAAATATATAATTGAGTTCTTTTATTGGCCTAGAATATATGTGTTCATGACTATGTTATCTAAATCAATTACAACCCCACCCCCCCCCCCCCCCCCCCCCATTGGATATGGTGAGAGATGAATGATTATTCTTTAATCTGCCTATTTTTCAAACTGCTTCTTCTGCAAAATCATATTTTTCACAAGTTGGCCTTGTAATTAAATTAAAACCATGTAACCACTCACCTGGGAGGCCGTTGCTTTCCACCTAACACTGTAAAATGATCTCAGTTGACAAACTCTTATGTCATTGTTAAGTTGTTTAGAAATGTTTTCATTTTTTATTGTCCGTTCGCCTTTGTCCAGAAGGATAGAGGGTTTTTCAGAATGTATTGATTTGTTATTTATTTTGTCACCTTTATATTTTTAGTCCATATATTTAGGTGCTTTGAGATGATTACTGATGCTAGGCAATCAACTTGATATCTGATTGTTTTCCCATGAAATTCTTTCTTAATTAGCATTGGTGTGTAGTATGGTTACTGTTGCCAAACCAAATTAAATCTGATTTTTACAATTCTGAATTGGACTGAGTTTGTCAGTCAGTTTTGGAACTGAACAAATGCTGTTGGCTCAGGAGTTTTGCCTCTGTGTTACTCTGACAGACATTAGAAAGTAACCAAGTAACCAACTACCTCAAGCTTCTATTAACATGCCTTGATTTTGCTCAATTTTTTATTTTTTTTATTTCTAATTACAGTTTTCTTGCTGTTCCAGTGGTCCTCCAACAGAGTGTTTAATTCATCATGCTCGAGCCATGGAAGCCAGATTACCATGTTCTGTAAATGTAAATCATTTATTATCTTGCACATTTATCTTTGGTCCTTTTTTTACATGACCTTAAGTTTAAATTTCTCTTGAAACTGCATCAGTTTGATTCATCTGCGTATCTAGCTGGTGCACAAATTTCTTCATTTGAAAATAGCTTTATGGATCTATTTCTTACAAGTCATAGCTGAAGAAAATAATGTTTGTTGCTGAAGCAGAATGAAATATATATCATTAAAAATGGTTTGCATAGCAGATGTATTCTGACAGAAGTAGTCTTTTACATTAAACAAACACAACTGTAGCCTTAACCTTTCTCAACCCATTCTTATAAGGGAGATTCCCAAAAACCCCACTTAAGGTTTGACCTTTCGTAAAAAACAATCCTCTACTTTCAATTTAGTTGAAAACCCCTTACAGAAAAGGTTTTTGGTACCCAATCGTGAGGTTATTAATGAAATTTTGGAACTATAAACTGTTTTCGGTATAAAATTAGGTGGGGTTTTTGCACTTCTACCTAAATTTGAAACTAGAGGTTTTTTTTTTTTTTTTTTTTTTTTTCCTTTAAAAAGGGGGTCAAACCTCAAGGGGGGTTCCTTGCAAATCTCCCTTCTTTTTAACAAGTCAGATGTAGCCTTCACTCTGTTTATTGAAATGCAATATTTAAGATCCATTGACACAAGTTTAAATTTAGCTCAACTTTAATTCTTATTGTATGTAACTTTTGGAAGCTTTTAACTTCCTAATAATATGCTTGCATTTTGGGTTAGACTTTCCATATGTTTGCTTAGTTCAATAATGGGTAATTGAAACCGATGTTTGCTAAGCAAAGGTTGGGTTGACATTTGTCATTCAGTTGGAATAATATGGAAGCTTTAAAAATAGGCTAGAAAGTGTTTGTGGTAGTATTGAAATTTAGGACTATAAAATTCTTACTATTAGGCTAGTAGCAGGACGTTTTAGGATTTATCTCCATAATGAATTTTATTAAATTTTGGAAATTTCAAGAATTATTTGATAATGTTGCTGCAGTAGTTTGATTAATGAGTTAGATTTTCAAGTTTTGGCCTTTATTCAGGAATATGTTTCTAAGTTAATTAACCTAATATTGCCTTAATATGTTCATGAATGTGTGTACGTATATCTATCCTTGCTTCCTTCTCTTTGGATATGTAAGTAAATACTATGATAGATATGTTTTGATGGATATATTGTTGGACTAAGGCAATGGCATACAAAAAATGATCTACATATTACTAGAATGTTTCGTAAATGTATTTTGGAATAAATTGCAATAGATTCGTGTTCATGGCAGATCTCCCATACTTCATGCTAAATTGGCTTCTTCATGTCTTTACAAGCTTTACATTTTTCTGGTTTCTTATATAACATAGATGTGGTAATACTGCCTCCCATCAGTTATACCAAGTTCACAATCCTATCTACTATATATTTTTCATATTATTTCTAATTTTCTATTTGTGTTATGTGTGTACATGAGCACACTTTTGTTTTGGGTGATAATGTTAGATGACTAGATGAAAAATATTGAAAGCTAAAAAAAAATACTTTGATTAATGGTGTACTCTTGTCGATTGATTCATGCCAATTTATTCTTTTTGTTGCTGAACCATTTCCTTTTCTTGTAGGGTTATGGGCAAGGAAGAAAGGTTATGTGTGTTGAGCTAGTTGCTAATCGTTTCCTACGCAAGGTTTTTCACTTCACTTGTCTTGTTGATTTTTTAATTGGTGGTTTACTTGCAAAAAAATATTTTGCAAAAAAATTTGCCATCATTGTTTTGCAGTATCACAGATAAAATTTATGTTTTCCTTTTCAAATAATATGCACTAATATTACAATGGCAACGATGGGTAAAGTACCTGCTCTATGGGGCCGGCAAGGGGGGAACTAAAATTAAAAGAATTCAACCTAACGTTTTTTTTTTGGATTATACTTGAAAACAATTGAATCGAATACCCTCTTATTGTTTCCGCTCCTATTTTCACTGTTAATATTTGTTTTTAGGACGAACCTCAACACACTAATCATACAATTTTCTTGATTCCTAATATTTTGCTTCATTGCAAGAGATTTAAACAGCTAGGCTATTCTCTTTGTTTTAGGATGTATTCTATTATATTTACTGCGGGTACTACATATGGTTTTAGATGGTACGGGTGCTCGTGGCCACATCAATAAGGGAAGCAGCTGCAGGTGCCGAAGAGGATGCATTGCTGAAGCTAATGGATGCTACATGCAGACGCGCAACAGCTCCTCCTGCACCGCCAAGATGGTCTGTGTCTGGTTGATGTTGGCTATACTGAGTTTGATCCATCTATTACTCTTATTACATAAGCTTTATTTTCTGTAACAATCCACCGATGATTGTATTCCATTTTGAAGAATGAAGTAGATACTGAAACACCGAGTTAGATTGTATTCCATTTCTGTAACTACATATCCTAGTTTATTTGTAACTCAAATCTTGACCCAGTGGATTTTTCCATAGATTTTATACCCCATTTGAATTAAGAAAAAAGAAGAAGCAAATATATGTGAATACCATCATCAAAATAAGGATTAGGAGGTTGGAAAAATAATTTTACAATGTAATACTTACCCTTCAAACAACTTTATATAACAATTCCCAATGTTTTAAAAACCTAAAATATGAAAAGGAAAAGTGGTGTAGAGAAAGAAAAAGGTTAGATGTTGTTTAGTTAATGGTTTGATGAGTTTGTTGGTAAATTTGTTAGTTGATGGTTGATAAATGTAAAAAATAAGGTTAATAAATGGGGTGTAGTTATGAGTGAGGTCATTTTGTGAATTTTAGGGTATTTTTACAAATTATTTGGATTTTAAGGTAGATTTACAATTTGACCCCTGAAATAGGCAGTTTATGCTAAAAACCCTAAATAATATTAACACTAATCTTACTATCAAATACAAAAATCCAACTTAATGTCAATTTCTATAAAGCATACTTATAAAGTTAGTTGAATAAAAAATATAGGGAATTAAATCATATTAATGAAATCTATCGTAGATAACGTGTTATAAATTAAAAGTTAAAAGAAAATAAATAGTATATAGAACATTTCCCTATTAAATTTTGATTTGTTCCAGAAAGAAACACTGAGAAATTTTCTACAATTATTAATTTGTAGCTCATATTTTATTTAGCAGGTATAGAGTTTATTAAGTAAATATTGGCTTCAAAAAAGTGAAGA
>OX940804.1:20841514-20897172 GCA_954870605.1 Acer campestre | reverse complement strand
ACTCTGACAGACATTAGAAAGTAACCAAGTAACCAACTACCTCAAGCTTCTATTAACATGCCTTGATTTTGCTCAATTTTTTTATTTTTTTTATTTCTAATTACAGTTTTCTTGCTGTTCCAGTGGTCCTCCAACAGAGTGTTTAATTCATCATGCTCGAGCCATGGAAGCCAGATTACCATGTTCTGTAAATGTAAATCATTTATTATCTTGCACATTTATCTTTGGTCCTTTTTTTACATGACCTTAAGTTTAAATTCTCTTGAAACTGCATCAGTTTGATTCATCTGCGTATCTAGCTGGTGCACAAATTTCTTCATTTGAAAATAGCTTTATGGATCTATTTCTTACAAGTCATAGCTGAAGAAAATAATGTTTGTTGCTGAAGCAGAATGAAATATATATCATTAAAAATGGTTTGCATAGCAGATGTATTCTGACAGAAGTAGTCTTTTACATTAAACAAACACAACTGTAGCCTTAACCTTTCTCAACCCATTCTTATAAGGGAGATTCCCAAAAACCCCACTTAAGGTTTGACCTTTCGTAAAAAACAATCCTCTACTTTCAAATTTAGTTGAAAACCCCTTACAGAAAAGGTTTTTGGTACCCAATCGTGAGGTTATTAATGAAATTTTGGAACTATAAACTGTTTTCGGTATAAAATTAGGTGGGGTTTTGCACTTCTACCTAAATTTGAAACTAGAGGTTTTTTTTTTTTTTTTTTTTTTTCCTTTAAAAAGGGGGTCAAACCTCAAGGGGGGTTCCTTGCAAATCTCCCTTCTTTTTAACAAGTCAGATGTAGCCTTCACTCTGTTTATTGAAATGCAATATTTAAGATCCATTGACACAAGTTTAAATTTAGCTCAACTTTAATTCTTATTGTATGTAACTTTTGGAAGCTTTTAACTTCCTAATAATATGCTTGCATTTTGGGTTAGACTTTCCATATGTTTGCTTAGTTCAATAATGGGTAATTGAAACCGATGTTTGCTAAGCAAAGGTTGGGTTGACATTTGTCATTCAGTTGGAATAATATGGAAGCTTAAAAATAGGCTAGAAAGTGTTTGTGGTAGTATTGAAATTTAGGACTATAAAATTCTTACTATTAGGCTAGTAGCAGGACCGTTTTAGGATTTATCTCCATAATGAATTTTATTAAATTTTGGAAATTTCAAGAATTATTTGATAATGTTGCTGCAGTAGTTTGATTAATGAGTTAGATTTTCAAGTTTTGGCCTTTATTCAGGAATATGTTTCTAAGTTAATTAACCTAATATTGCCTTAATATGTTCATGAATGTGTGTACGTATATCTATCCTTGCTTCCTTCTCTTTGGATATGTAAGTAAATACTATGATAGATATGTTTTGATGGATATATTGTTGGACTAAGGCAATGGCATACAAAAAATGATCTACATATTACTAGAATGTTTCGTAAATGTATTTTGGAATAAATTGCAATAGATTCGTGTTCATGGCAGATCTCCCATACTTCATGCTAAATTGGCTTCTTCATGTCTTTACAAGCTTTACATTTTTCTGTTTCTTATATAACATAGATGTGGTAATACTGCTCCCATCAGTTATACCAAGTTCACAATCCTATCTACTATATATTTTTCATATTATTTCTAATTTTCTATTTGTGTTATGTGTGTACATGAGCACACCTTTTGTTTTGGGTGATAATGTTAGATGACTAGATGAAAAATATTGAAAGCTAAAAAAAAATACTTTGATTAATGGTGTACTCTTGTCGATTGATTCATGCCAATTTATTCTTTTTGTTGCTGAACCATTTCCTTTTCTTGTAGGGTTATGGGCAAGGAAGAAAGGTTATGTGTGTTGAGCTAGTTGCTAATCGTTTCCTACGCAAGGTTTTTCACTTCACTTGTCTTGTTGATTTTTTAATTGGTGGTTTACTTGCAAAAAAATATTTTGCAAAAAAATTTGCCATCATTGTTTTGCAGTATCACAGATAAAATTTATGTTTTCCTTTTCAAATAATATGCACTAATATTACAATGGCAACGATGGGTAAAGTACCTGCTCTATGGGGCCGGCAAGGGGGAACTAAATTAAAAGAATTCAACCTAACGTTTTTTTTGGATTATACTTGAAAACAATTGAATCGAATACCCTCTTATTGTTTCCGCTCCTATTTTCACTGTTAATATTTGTTTTTAGGACGAACCTCAACACACTAATCATACAATTTTCTTGATTCCTAATATTTTGCTTCATTGCAAGAGATTTAAACAGCTAGGCTATTCTCTTTGTTTTAGGATGTATTCTATTATATTTACTGCGGGTACTACATATGTTTTAGATGGTACGGGTGCTCGTGGCCACATCAATAAGGGAAGCAGCTGCAGGTGCCGAAGAGGATGCATTGCTGAAGCTAATGGATGCTACATGCAGACGCGCAACAGCTCCTCCTGCACCGCCAGATGGTCTGTGTCTGGTTGATGTTGGCTATACTGAGTTTGATCCATCTATTACTCTTATTACATAAGCTTTATTTTCTGTAACAATCCACCGATGATTGTATTCCATTTTGAAGAATGAAGTAGATACTGAAACACCGAGTTAGATTGTATTCCATTTCTGTAACTACATATCCTAGTTTATTTGTAACTCAAATCTTGACCCAGTGGATTTTTCCATAGATTTTATACCCCATTTGAATTAAGAAAAAAGAAGAAGCAAATATATGTGAATACCATCATCAAAATAAGGATTAGGAGGTTGGAAAAATAATTTTACAATGTAATACTTACCCTTCAAACAACTTTATATAACAATTCCCAATGTTTTAAAAACCTAAAATATGAAAAGGAAAAGTGGTGTAGAGAAAGAAAAAGGTTAGATGTTGTTTAGTTAATGGTTTGATGAGTTTGTTGGTAAATTGTTAGTTGATGGTTGATAAATGTAAAAAATAAGGTTAATAAATGGGGTGTAGTTATGAGTGAGGTCATTTTGTGAATTTTAGGGTATTTTTACAAATTATTTGGATTTTAAGGTAGATTTACAATTTGACCCCTGAAATAGGCAGTTATGCTAAAAACCCTAAATAATATTAACACTAATCTTACTATCAAATACAAAAATCCAACTTAATGTCAATTTCTATAAAGCATACTTATAAAGTTAGTTGAATAAAAATATAGGGAATTAAATCATATTAATGAAATCTATCGTAGATAACGTGTTATAAATTAAAAGTTAAAAGAAAATAAATAGTATATAGAACATTTCCCTATTAAATTTTGATTTGTTCCAGAAAGAAACACTGAGAAATTTTCTACAATTATTAATTTGTAGCTCATATTTTATTTAGCAGGTATAGAGTTTATTAAGTAAATATTGGCTTCAAAAAAGTGAAGAAGATGCTTTCTTTTTAAAAAAAAAAAAAAAAAAAAAAAATTCAATTTTGTTAAACTTGAGTATAATGTATTGTAAAATTCAAGAAGATGACAAACTAGATTAAAATTCAAGAAGAGAGAAACTTGATTATTCAGTATTGTAATGTCAGATTTATTATAATTGTATTAATAGAGAATACTTAATTAAGTAAATATTATAGTAAAAGTTAAGTAAAAACAAACTATATATAGTTTTTCTATTATCAGTTCGAACTGATATAAAATATATCAGTTCTTTGCATATGAGCTATTGAATTTAAAAGATGCTTTGATAAATGCATACAGCCAAGTCAAAGTATTTAAATTCAATGACCTACACTGATATATCTTTTATCAATTCGGAAAATTTATATATATATATAGGAGAGGAACCAAACTGGAGATCGAAAGGAAAGGCTGTCCTGAAAATTCTGATGGAATGTAGTGAGACCACAAAGACTTGGTCAAAACAACTCAGAACAACTAAGATTTGATGTGAATTGTGGTCCTTTGAATATGCAAAGCAAATGGCTTTTCTTCATGAGAAAGAAAAAATGGCTATTCTTAGCCACATTTTGAGTTGTGTCCATGGTTTGTGAGATCAATTGAAAAACATCTACCTTTGCAATCTTTGTCTCCACCCCTAAAAGAACACCATTCCCCTCTTTCCCTTGTGTAAAGGGCGCGCACAACGCCCCATATTGTGCGCGTTTCGTCCTTACTACTACTATGCTATGGCTTTAACATTCAAACACAAGCCTCTTTTTCTCCTTGTCTTCCTTTTCCACCACATTATATTCTTCCTCCCTTGTTCGAGTTTGCCCACGGACTCTGCTGCTTTGAAGAACATTCTCCTTAAATTCAAATCTTCTTTAAGCAACACCGCGGCTTTGTCGAATTGGGATGGCAAGTCTCCACCATGCAATAAGGAGGACAACACCACTTTGAACTGGAAAGGTGTCTTTTGTTCTAACGGTTATATTCGGGGTATTCAACTTCCCAACATGGGGCTTAAGGGAACTGTTGATCTCACTCTTTTGGTAGACTTGAAAGAAGATTTGAGAAGCTTGAATTTTGCTGATAATTCATTACAAGGTCCTCTCCCGGATTTGAATATATTCGGTGCTTTGAAATCGGCTTTTCTGTCGAATAATCAGTTTTCTGGGACTATTCCTGACGATGCTTTTAAAGGAA
Source organism: Acer campestre (assembly GCA_954870605.1). NCBI lineage: Eukaryota > Viridiplantae > Streptophyta > Magnoliopsida > Sapindales > Sapindaceae > Acer > Acer campestre. The sequence goes on along the minus strand of OX940804.1, from coordinate 20,892,569 downwards.
TGGGTTCATTGAAGAAACTGCATTTGGCTAATAACACCTTTACAGGCCCCATTCCAAAATCATTAACTAACTTATCCAATCTTATTGAGTTGAAGCTTCAAGACAACAAATTTGAAGGCCAAATTCCTGATTTTCAAGACCCCAAGTTGCAAGTTTTCAATGTTTCCAATAACAACTTGGTTGGTACAATCCCACCAAGCCTCAGTAAAATGGATCCCTCATTTTTTACAGGTCAGTCACATTCATATCCTATTTCGACAAATTTTTATATACCAAATGGCAACTCGAACCTAAGACATTTCCAGGTTGAATGAGCGATCTTACCACTTAGCTTAATTGTTTTGTGATATATGTATATACACATATGCAGGCAATAAAGGGTTATCGCAAAGCTCACAGGCCACTCCCACCCCTACCCCTGCTGATTCTGGATCCAACACCGAAAGTCCAGAGTCTGAATCCAACACCAAAAATCAAGAGTCTGAATCCAAAGGTACTTCTACGTTGACTATAGTTTTGGCCGTGGTTGGTTCGTTGTTGGGACTAGCCATCATTGTGGCCGTTCTCTTCATTCTTTGCTGGAAACAGCGGAGAAAAACCACCCTATCAATAGAAACGCCGCTGCCCTCGAACCTTCAGAAGAAAACAGGCATCAGGGAAACGGACCGACCATCGAAAAGCTCGTCCGAGGGCTCTGTTGGGGCTGGAGGCAGTACTAGAGACAAGAAGGCTGCTGAGAGCACGAAGCTGTCTTTTGTGAGGGATGACAGGGAGATGTTTGATTTGCAAGACTTGCTGAAGGCGTCGGCTGAAATATTAGGAAGTGGATGCTTTGGTTCTTCTTACAAGGCAGCTCTTCCGTCTGGGCATATGATGGTTGTCAAAAGATTCAAGCAAATGAATAATGTTGGCAGAGAAGAATTTCAAGAACATATGAGGAGGATTGGCAGATTGAGACATCCTAATTTGCTCCCTCTTGTTTCTTACTATTACAGGAAAGAAGAGAAACTTTTGATCTCTGATTTCGTCGACAGGGGAAGCTTGGCTGTTCATCTTCATGGTACATGTTTATAGGGTCTTTCTCCGGTCAGGAGCAGACCTGAAATTTTTCATGTGGTTTCAAGAATTATCACATATGATAATCCTTATAAATTGACGTGTAACTAATTATCACATGTGATAATCGTTGAGACGACACCTGAAGAATTACTCTGCGTTTATATATTTGTAAGCTTTTTTATTTATAATGAATTAATATGGTGAATTGGTTTGTTTGTTTGATGATGATCATCAGGTAATCAAGCTCTAGGGCAACCAAAACTTGAGTGGGCAACACGTTTGAAGGTGATCAAAGGAGTGGCCAAGGGGCTTGGATATCTCTACAAGGAGCTTCCAAGCTTGATTGCACCACATGGTCACGTGAAATCATCAAATGTTCTTCTTAACGAGGCTTATGAGCCCTTCCTGACCGACTACGGTCTAACCCCCGTAATCAACCAGGAGAGTTCTCAAGATCTTATGGTGGCATACAAGTCCCCTGAGTTCCTCCAACAAGGTCGAATCACGAAGAAGACGGATGTTTGGGGTCTCGGGATATTGATCTTAGAGATCCTGACAGGAAAGTTCCCTGCTAATTTCTTGCAACAAGGGAAGCAGAAAACTGATGTTGATTTAGCAAACTGGGTGAATTCAGTTGTGGAAAGTGGAGACAACAACATTAGTGATGTGTTTGATAAAGACATGGGAGGCACAAATAATAGCCAAGGAGAAATGATGAAACTATTGAATATTGCATTGGCTTGTTGTGAAGCAGAAGTGGAGAAGAGATTGGATATAAAGGAAGCAGTAGAGAAGATTGAAGAGTTGAAGGAGAGAGATGGAGACGATGATTTCTACTCTTCTTGTGCTAGTGAAGCTGATATTAAATCTTCAAGAGGAAAGTCGGATGATTTCGCTTTCACTTGATTGATTTGTATTAAAGATTAGAAAAGGGAAATTATTAAGAGGGGTAATGTGATGTTTTTTTTTCTTTTCTTTTTTTAATTAAATGATATTAGGTCATTTTAAGAGAATGAAAAGAAAGAATGCAAGTAAGTGGTATTTTATTACAGTAATTTCTGTGAAAAATCCATAGATTAATCGAAGGTGGTCTTTGGGGAAACTTGCACTGTTGGGTTGGTTTCTTCCTGTGTCAACTTTACCGAATGAAAATCTTAACGAGTGAATCAGAACTTATATATATATATATATTCTAGCCGTCTATCTTTACACATTATCCTTTAAGGAATAAAGAAAAAATATATTTATTTATATTTTTACTATAAAATATATATTATTTTATTTATATATAAACATGAAATTAATGACTATATATATATATTCATAAAGTAAACTTAGAGTGATGATATTGCCACCCACAAAATAATTTTGTACATCCATTTTTTTGATAAATTTTATAATACAAAAACAACCCTAAATAAAATTACTCTTATGTACAAAACAATTTGATTGAAAATAACTATCTATATTTCAGATTACAAAAAAAGAAAACAAAAAAAAAAAAACAAAAAAAAAAAAAAACAAAAAACAAAAAATGTATACAGTTAAATTCAGTGGTGGCAAAATAGGCCGGGCCGGCCCGTTAGGCCAGTTTCGCTTAACAGGCCGGGCCGGCCCATTAGGTGAAATGGTAAGCCCGGCCTGGGCCTAGGCCTGTTATGAGACAGGTCGGGCACTGGCCAAGCCGGGCCTTTCGCGGGTCGGCCCGTTCAGGCCTTAATGGGCCAGGCCCTGAAGGGCCCAAACAGGTTTTTAAAATTTTTTTTTAAACATTTTTTTATACAATATTTTTTTGATACATTGTAATAATGTTGTGTAATTAATAATGTAATAATTTTAATATGAAATATAACATTTTTCATTTCATACAACACTTAATTAGTTTTCGATGAATAATATTTTGTAATTTCGTATTAACTTTGTGTTGAAAAGTATAAATTACAAATCATGATTGCCTCATTAAAAACCTTACGAAGAAAAACCCAATGGGATAAAAACTTGGTAAGGGAAAAAGAGTGCAATCGGAAAAAAAAAAAAAAAAAAAATTAAGTATTTACAATTACATCAACTCGTCGGCTGGTTGCTACTAGAACTTTATTCAATGGTCATGGTGGAGAAGTCATCTATGAGTTTTTCGCTTTCAAATTGATGTTATTGTCTGAATCTTGCGTTTTGCCAATCCTTAAGACATATTAATGCTTCAACGGCATCAGGGGCCAATTATACATTTATATACAAATAACAAATTAAACATACAAATATACAATTATACATAGTAATTTTTTTTAATTATTATTTTGTTGTTAAACTCTAAAAAAAAAAAAAATAAATAAATAAAAAAAAAAACAATCATTCTAATATATTATTAATTTCAACAATTAAAAAAAATTGGAATTAATTTTTCTAAAAAAATACATATTCATCAAAATTAGCATTGACATATACTGAGTATTCTATCCATCAAATTAATATATTCTCAAAGTGACTCGTCGGTACCAAGTTTATAATCATAATCAATTAATTAGTGGAGTCAATGTGGGCCGGCCCGGCCCACATGTGCCGGGCCAAGTGAGCCCGTTCAAGAAAACGGGCTCGGTCTGGCACGGCACAGGGATTTGCCGGGCCGGGCCGGGCCGGGCTGGCCCGTTTCCATGTATGTGAAGCCCGGCACGTGCTTCTGGCACGTGCCATATGTGCCGGGCCTGTGGGCCGGGCCGGGCCGGCACGTGCCACATATATATATATATATATATTTTCATTTAGATAATTAGAATATTAGATATATATTAATAATTAATTCAATTAATTTAATTGTTTAAATAATTTAAATTATGTTATTTTAATTATAATTTGTCTATTTTATTTATTAAGTGTATTTAAAAAAATAGATAGATTTATTATTAAAATAAATAAAGATAATAAAGATTAAATATTAAAGAAAATAAAAAATACATGAAAATATGAATTATGAAATGAAAATTGAAAAATTATTTATTTATTTCGGATTATCATTATTACATGGTTGCCTACTTGCCTCATTAAAAACCTTTCCAAGAAAAACCCAGTGGGATAAAAACTTGGTAAAGGAAAAAGAGTGCAATCTCTACTCTCTAACTCTGCATACATAGAGTCGTAAGTCGTAACGGGCCCGTCTCTGTTCTGTTGTAGCTATGCCCGGGGTATAATTATAGTGTTAACCTGTCCGTGTCTAGTCCTGCATTTGCTCATATGAATTTTCAAATGACCGGTTCCCCCTGTATCAGAACTGGCAAATAAGAGTTTACAAAACTTACAACGATATTTTGTTGTGACCCCACCGTCTGGCTTTGGTATTTCTTCTTTGTCAAAACACTGCCATATTATTGAATTTGAAGGAATACCGCCGGGCTGACGTGGACGTGGTGTCTGTGTTACGCCGGAACCAGAAGGTCCCGCTACCGTTTCCGTCGGAAGTTGAGGATGATGATGATCCATTTCCTACAATATAGTAAATTAGTAATATACTAAGCATTTAAATTTAATCATAAATTATAAATATAGTAATATACTACTTATTAATATTTAATATATTATTTATTACTAAGCATTTAAATTTAATCATAAATATACTAAGCATTAAAATATTAAAATTTATAACAATTAACAAAGCATAAAAAATTAAAAATATTAATTCATAAATATACTAAGCATAAAGCCATAAATATTAAATATACATAAAACATAAGAATTAATATCAAAATTAATAACTAAGCATATATATATATATATATTATGTATAAATATAAAATTTAAAAACTAAAACATAAAATTAATTAATAACATTTAAAACAAAAACATACCTTTGAGGCTTTGAGCTTTGGTGCCTTGGTGGAGAGATTAGAGAATAATTGAAAATAATATAGTATTATAAATTTAGAATAGTAGATTAGTTATTTAGTTGATACTTGATAGTAATACTAGAACTAGTGACTAGTGTAGAGAATTGAGATTTAAGAGATTGAGAGATTGAGAGATTGAGAGAATGAGAGATTGAATTGAGAGAAAGTGAAAGTGTATGGAAATTGGAATTGGTGGGGGTATTTATAGAAAAATTTGAAATGGGGTAAAAATATAAAATAGAAGAGATGAGGGGGGAAACTGAAATTTTTAAGTTAATTTGAAAAATCTGACCGTCAGCTTACGTCAGCAACGGTCAAATTTTTTTTAAAAAATAATAATAAAAAGTGAAAACGGTCGGCCTACAGGGTCGACCCGGCAGGCCGACCGTTTTCTAATTTTTTTATTTTTTTTATTTTTTTATTTTTTTACAAAAAAATTATTTTCCTTTTTGAATTTTTTTTTTTCCAATATTTTAAATTTTTAATTCAAAATTTCAAATCAAGTATTCAAATTCAATTCATCAATTGTTAATTTGTTATTTTATTTGTTAGTTTGTTTCTTTATTACATTATAAATTTATAATATTGTTTAAATTGTTACATTATAAATTTATAATATTGTTTAAATATTTGTAATTGTAATTTGTCTAACTTATTTATTAGTTTAATCGGTTAAAAAAATGTAGAAAATAGAAAGACTTATTATTTTAGATGAAATCAAGCTAAAAGCTTAAACAAAATAAAAATAGATGAAATTATGAAAATATGAAATGAAGAATTATTTATTTATTTCGGAGTCTCAGTGTCAGTATTACATATTTACATGATTCATGATTGCCTCATTAAAAACCTTACCAAGAAAAACCCAGTGGGATAAAAACTTGGTAAGGGAAAAAGAGTGCAATCGTATTACAAGTTAATGTACATGTATATAACCTAAAAGTCCTAAATTTGGTTACTGCCGGAACTTTCTTCGACATATAAATTACTGAAATTTTGAACAAATTCTTCGTCTACCGTTTCATTTTGCAACCTCTTTCGAGCATGCTCCCAATCCCGAACGCATGCCAATACCTCCACCATCTCTGGAGTCATCGAACTTCTTCTTTCTTCAACAATTCTTCCAGTCGTGCTGAAAACCTGTTCTGAGGAAACAGTGGAAACGGGGATAACCAGTATGTCACGTGCTAGGTGTGACAGGACCGGATATTTATAGCTGTAGGTCTTCCACCATACCAACAGATCAAATCCCTTCTCTTTGTCTCTGTCAAACCTGTCCGCCCTGTCGTCGTATTGAGCGTCAAGGTAGCTTTTCAGTTCGGCACCGGAGGTTGCACTAGCTCCTGAAGAAGAACTTGATGCGCCTACTTTTTTTCGACGTTTTAGAATGTTCCAACTTCTCTGATTCGGGAGTGTGTCTGGTACTTCTAATGGTTGTTGCGCAACGTCCCCATACCTGTGCTCATAAGAACTAAAAACTTCGAACAACTTGGTTCGAATGTCAGTAATCTGTGTAGAATAATCTATGCTCAAAATATTACCAAGATAATCTAGCAATGTTTCAAGACCAGATAACTTAACCCTAGGATCTATTATAACACCTAAAGCATAAAGTAAAGGAATTGTAGACCAATATTTTGTAAACTTTTTTTCCATGGCAACAACTGCAGGGCCTAAGATTTCATCTTCCCTATAATTGTTTAATAATTTAGACATTTCCACAACATGATGGATTGCCAGGGAAGATGTGGGGTAATAGACCCCAGAAAGAATTACAGTGGAATCATAAAAAACCTTTAAAAATTCAACAAATACCTTTGCTACATGCCAATCATCTTGGGTGAGTAATGGACTGCCAACTTGAGACATTTTCAAGTTATAAAAACCAGAAATAGGTGTCTCATATTCTAAAGCATTTAAAAGCATTAAGTAAGTAGAGTTCCACCTTACCGGCATATCTGTTAGGAATCTTCGGGGTCGTAGACCGAAGGTTTTACAGTATCTACCAAATTCATTCAATCTTGGATTAGAACTGGAGATCCAAGCAAGGGCATCTCTGATGCGATCTATACGATCGCTTACTAACTTCAAACCAGACTGTACAACTAAATTTATGATATGACATGCACACCGTTGATGAAAAAAATAACCCTCATGTTGCGGGATATCTTTTTCAAAAAACAATGCAATAGAGCTAGTATTTGCAGATACATTATCTAATGTGATAGAAATGATGCGATCGGTTATTTCATAAGTTTCTAAAACGGATGTAATGACATTAAAAATATTTAATGCGGTATGTGCATACTCCATAGGACGAAAACCAAGAACTTTTTTTTGTAAATTCCAATCAGAGTCTAAATAATGTCCCGTGACAGTTAAATAGTCCTGTTTGGAACATGCGTTCCAAATATCGGAAGTTAATGCAATAGAGACAGTTAGCTGATGTAATTCAGCCTTCAACTTATCTCGTTGGGTTTGAAAACATTTTATCAAATCGTTCCTAGTAGTGTTTCTAGAAACAGGTTTAAATTGGGGGTTGTATGCAGTTTGAATAAATTCTTCGTAAAAAACATTATCACCGAAACTAATCGGTTGATCAGTGCATGCAATGTAACGTGCCATGCAATCTCTAGCAACCATGGGGTCGTAATGCCATGTTGAAACGGACCCGTCTGGGTGCCGTTGTAATTGTGTCTGGGTTGTAGTGTCTACCTGTCCGTGTGCAGGCATGCATTTGTCCATATGCCTTCGTAAATGACCAGTCCCTCCCGCAGAAGTGACATAGTGCTTAGGACAAAACTTACATTGAGCTCTGTCCATGACTTGACCGTCTGGCATAGTCTTCTGTACTATATCAAAACACTGCCATATGTTTGATGTGTGCCTTTTAGGTTTGGGGACACGTGATGACGTCGATGTTGCGCCAGAAGCAGAAGGTCCCGGTGTCGTACCCGCCGGCCCGGAAAGGTCAAAAAAATCGTCATCCATATTAAGACCGTCCACAAATTGAGGATGATATTCCATTTCCTACAACACAAATATTAACTCATTAGTCATTAAAAACTATTAAAGTATTAATAGTTACTTAATTACTAAGCATACAAATATTAAAATTAATTACTAAGCATTTAAACATAAATATTAAAATCATCAATTTACTACCATAAATATTAAAATTAATTACTAAGAGCATCTCCAATGGTATCCTCAAAAGTAGGAGAGTAATCAAAATTTGATTATTTAACCAAAAAACACTGTCCAATGGAGTCACTAAAATTTAGCAATAACAATTATCAATAATCAAATTGCCTCTTCAATAATCAAATTTGAAGATTGACTTTCAATCATCAAATACAAATTTAACCCAAATTAACTGTTGTAATTTTATTCTTTCTCTCTCTTCTGTTACTTTTTTTTTTCCTCTTTTTTTCTCTGATCATCTATGTATTTCATCATTGTTTCAACCCCAAAAATTTCAATTAGGTAAAATTTTTCTCTTCATTACGAATGGATCAATACCCATATCATATAACTTCTCTTGTTTTTTATAATTTTTTTTTTATTTTTTAGCAAAAAAAAAAAAAAAAAAAAAAAAAAAAAAAAAAAAACTAATATATCATTTTGGTACCATTACAAGTGTACCATTGTGGACTATATAATCATCAAATTTAGCAAACCCTGAAAACAATCCTCAAATGCTGAGGTGGCAACTTTTGATGATCCAAATTTGCTTATACCATTGGAGATGCTCTAAGCATTTAAACATAAATATACTAAGCATTTAAACATAAATATTAAAATCATCAATTTACTATCATAAACATTAAAATTAATTACTAAGCATTTAAACATAAATATTAAAATCATCAATTTACTACCATAAACATTAAAATTAATTACTAAGCATTTAAACATAAATATACTAATCATTTAAACATAAATATTAAAATCATCAATTTACTACCATAAACATTAAAATTAATTACTAAGCATTTAAACATAAATATAATAAGCATACAAATATTCAAATTAATTACTAAGCATTTAATCATAAATATACTAAGCATACAAAGATTCAAATTAATTACTAAGCATTTAATCATAATTATACTAAATTACTAAGCATAAAAAATTAAAAATATTCAAATTAATTAATAAACATAACATCATAAATTTACTAACCATAAAGGCATAAACATTAAAATCAATTACTAAACATAAAATCATCAATCTACTAACTAAAAAAATAATTAAAATATACAAATATTAAAATTACTTACTAGACATAAATTCATAAAATGATAAATTAACTTAAATCAAAGATTCTAAGATTTAATATTAGAATTTATAACAAAGCATACAAATATTAACTCATAAATATACCAAGTTACTAACCATAAAAACCCCATTAATATCAAATACATATAAAAGTATAAAACATAAGAATAAATATCAAAATTAATAACTAAGCATAAATATATTAAGTATAAATATAAAATTTAAAAACTAAAGAATAAAATTAATTAATAACATTTAAAGGAAAAACATACCTTCAAGCTTTGGTGGAGTGATTAGAGAATAATATTAGTAATATAATATTATAAATTTATAATGGTAGATTATTAGTGTAGAGAATAGAGAGAGAGTGAGAGTAGAGACTAGAGAGAGAGAGAGAGATAGTAAGATTGTAATAATGAAATTATTAGAAAATAGAGATTAGAATTTAGAGAGAATAATGGAGAGTTGGAGACTTGGAGAATGGAGTTATGGAGAGAATGAGAGAATGAGAGAATGAGAGATTGAGATTTGAGAGAAAGTGGGGAAATAGGAATGGGTGGGGGTATTTATAGAAAAATTTGAAATGTGGGTAAAAATATAAAATAGAAGAGATGAGGGGTGAAAATGAAATTTGCAGAATTTTTAAAAATGTGACCGTTTGCTGACGTCAGCTGACGTCAGCAACGGTCAAAATTTTAAAAAAATTAATAAAAAAACTACTTTTCAACGGTAAAAAAAAATAAAATAAAAAATAAAATAAAAAAAAATAACTTCCGGCCTGTTGGTCCGTTCCGGGCCGGCCCACCAGGCCGTAAAACTTTGGCCCGACCGGGGCCATTCCGTGGGTTGTGCCTGGCTTGGCCCACTCTCCAAGCAGGCCGTGCCAGGAACGGCCCGCCAGTCTGGGCGGGCCGGCCGTGCCGAGCCCTCCAGGCCCGGCACATTTTGACACCACTACAATTAATCATCGAAATTAAAATTATAAATGAACGTTTCGTTACTTGGTAGGACTCGTATAACTTTGAGAATTTTGTGGACAGAGTACTTAGTATGCAACTATATGTGCGCAAACTTAATATTTGATATTATAATGCCAACTCTGAAAATTTTATTAATTTTCAAAGTTGACATCATAATATCAAATATTATGCGCATCTTTGGTTTCGAGACATGATTATGATGCCAAAAAAACATAACATAATCATTCTAATATATTATTAATTTCAAAAAATGTTAAAAAAATTAGGAATTAATTTTTCTAAATTATTATTTTCTTCTTAAACTCTACAAAATAAAACATTAACATAAATACATAATCATTCTAATATATTATTAATTTCAAAAATTTTTAAAAAATTCGGAATTGATTTTTCTAAATTATTATTTTCTTCTTAAACTCTACAAAAATTATATATATGTAATAATATATATTATATTATATATATATTATATATTATTATTATTATATGATATTATTATATATTAATAAAGAATATTACATGTATTATATATATAAGATATATAATATTAAATGTTAGTACATATAGAAAATATAATATATATATAATAATATAATGTATATAATATATATATATATATATATATATGTTACAATATATATATATATATATTATATATATTAATAATATATATTATATTATATATATGTATCCTATATATATAATAATATAATTTATTAAATATTATTATATATATATATGATATATAAAATATTATTATATATATATATAAGATATATATATAATATTAAATATTATTACATGTACAATAATATATATATTATTGTATGGGTAATAATAATATTATTATATATGTAATAATATTTAATATTTAATATATTATATATTATTATATATTATTATATATAATAATATATATTAATATATAATATATATTATAATATATACATATTATTATAATATATATTAATAATACATATTAATATATTTATATATATATATATATTATGTGTTAATATATATATTATTCGCTAAGGGGGATCTGTGGTGGCAACTATCGATACCTCAAAGACAGTTTTATAGCACACCCTCTCGAATGTCTAATCTACACCAGGTGGCTAGCCTGGCAAGACATGGTAGGGTAAGAGTCCAAGCTTCGCCACACTTCATAGGGTGAGAACCCCTACTCATGTTTCCAAAATGTTATAGCCATCTTGTCAAACTGGCTTTGATACCATGTAGTTAGTTCCCCAATATTCGCTAAGGGATCAACATCTCAAATGAAGTGTCCATTAACTTTATCAGTGTATGGGAATGTCATCTTCAGTGGTAACCGGTCTGATCATGAGGGCTTGGAAGATGGGAGGAGCTGTTGGAGAAGAGGTATTAGTGGAAGTATCTGTAACAGGTGTAAAGGTTGTTAAGATGGAGCCATCTGGTTGTCTTTTATGGGAAGACTCAGATGCTATGACTAGAGTGGTATTTTGAAAAGCTTTCTCATAGTTGGATATCCATTTCAGAAGCATGATTTCAAGGAGTTTCTCTTTTGGGAGTTGCTTTGGAATTTGGATAATAGTAGGAATGTCATTCTCCCTTTTTGCTTTGATGAAGAGGGTGTCACCGGTATGACCAGGGATGGGGAGATCAAGAGCATGATCTTGGAGACGGTAGGCGATTTGATGGTGGAGTGTGGCCATGTAGGAGTCTGGCTGCATATCAGCACCAGTGATCTAGATTTGCACTTTTAGACAAGTATGGAGGTTCGGATCTCGAAGGGGAATGTTGAAATTTGAGTAGTATATAAGGGAAATGATATCGGCATGGAGAGTAGATAAACAAGTGCCAATGACTGCATGTTCATAGTTCTTGTAAATAGTGTTGAGCAAGGCCACTTTTGCAGTTACTGGGATACCTTTTTGGCCATGTAGAGTAAGGATGAGGCGGACTGCACCAATGTGGAGGTGAGAGTAACCTTCATCGATCCATTGATTAATCATGGGTTGACCAATCTCAAGATCAACATACAGTTCTGCAGGTGAAAATGGAATAAGGCAGTTGTCAAGACCTGTGGATTGAACGTATTCTTTCATGGGAAGAGGTCTGTGTGAAACAAGACGGGTCATGCGAGAGACCATAGACTTATTTCTCTTGAATATATTGTAGGGATTAAGCAAAGGGATAAAGGTTGCATTGATCTGGGCATTTTGGGGAATATGGGAGTATTCTACCAGGTTTTCTATTCTTGAAGAGTGAGTTCTTCTAATAGAAGGAGAGGGAGTGATGGATAGAGAAGAAGGCAGTCTAGGAGGAGTGTAACTAGTATTGTTGGCCATTGATTTGGAGGATTCTTTTCTAAAAGGTTCTTTTGAATCAATATAGTCTAACTCTATCTCTCTGGACTCCAGAGGACTGAGGCTTAAGGTCATTGCCTGTCTTCATGGTGTTACCCTATGAAGTACCCTTTTTAGCCGATGGATAGGCGCCTTTGGGGAAAAACAGTTAAAACACAGGTTGACAGTGTCAAGACTCCCTGCTAAGAGAACCAAAATCCTTTTCTGATGTGCAGGATCCTTAACTAAAGGCAAGCACAGAGCATACTGGGATTATTACAAACTATATATCATCTTGAGAACCATTTAGAAAAGAAAAGGGGATTTAGAGAGCCATAGAATTACAGAAAACACTCTGAAATTTTTTTATAAAACTACTTCTGAATAAAACACTAGAGAGGAGTCTCTTTTATAGGAGGAAGAGACCGGAATCAAACAAAAGATAAACAGTGTCATGCCTAACAGGTGGCAGACAACATTAATTACAACAATCGATTGTTCAGATAAGCTTATCTGAAAGTAGTGCTGAAAAATATTATAATACCTTAAGTAAAAGCAAACACACTTGATATTTTACAAGGTAAAAGTAAAGCAAACGAAAAGCACTCATATCACTGGTAGCGTAAATCACGGACGTGTGCTGGTCATGGATCATGGACTATTCAAATTACATGCTCAATGACCTTCATCATCAGAATCTTGGGCTCCACAAATCAAGCAGGGCCATGTGTTGAAAACAAAAGGGTCTTGGGAGTCAATCATCATGTGACTTTGAGCTGAGTGTGGATCTTCAGGATCACCATGGTAACGAGGGACATTAGGTATGATATAGTATTCGTCAGTGAAGTCATTATTGACATTGCAAAGGAAGTTGATGGGAGGTTTCTGGATGGTCTTTGGATACCATTCTAGATAATTATAAGTGGTGTGCCACTCATAACTGATATTTGTAGTCCATAACAGTCTTTTGTGAGGATTGTATCGGTATGGTCGGTGTAGTATCCAAATACATTGAACAGATTCTGCTTCATGCTTGTTGAGTTTCCATAAGTTGTAGTTTCCCATGAGTTTGAGGAGGTCTTGCTTCCAAATGTCAAAAGGGTTGAACCATTGAAGGAATGTCCATAGTATGGAACCATTTAGAGTAGCATCATGGAGATATCTTGACATAGCCTGTAAAGGGAAAACAAAAGCATAATGATGTAAAACGATAAGCACCAAAGATACCACAGAAGATCTGGTGTAGAACGGAGGCATGATGAATGGGTCAAGGAATAGTCTGTTGGGGTTGGAAACATCATGTTGAACACCTTGTGCTTGGATTCTAGTAAGGTAAATCGGAAGGTAAGATTTGGCAAAACTAGTGATCTGGTCGAGAGAAGGTGTGAGACCTTGAGGGATAGAGGCCTGTAGTTCTGGGGGAAAATCTCCTACTGTAGAGATGTATGGAGATGATGATGTAGAGGATGAGGCTAAAGTGGCCATGAGGACAAAAGGTATCTTCTTTGTGAGAGAGAGTAAATGGATAGTGGATGGACGGTAAAGCATGTCTGCTATTATATTATGATGGCCTTTCACATGTTTCACAGTAAAATCATAGTGGGCAAACTAATCCTTTAGTCTTAAAAGCTGAGGATTGGGTGGAATCTTGTTGCGAAACTCGAGAACTTTAGGAAAAGAGGAGTTATCCATTTCAACAATAAAGTTCTTTGTTCTTAAGTAGAAATCAAACTTTTGGATTCCACACTTGACAGCAATGATTTCTTTGTAGACCGTGTGGTAATGTGTCTGAGATTCTTTGAACTAACCACTAACATGTCCACAATAGGACCGTCTGCCTTGTTTTTCTTCGAGGAGGATGGCCCCCCAGTGGGAATCACTGGCATCTGTCTGAAGGATGAGTTGTCCATCAGAAGGAATAGTGAGGGCTGGAGGTGACTGAGATATCTTCTTTAATTCAGCGACTGCAAGAGTGTGAGACTGGGTCTAAGGTGGAGGAGCCTTTTTTAACATTTGGGAAAGAATGGATATATGTTGGCTGACCCGGGAAATGAAATCTCTGATAAAATTGACGATGCCTAAGAACTGTTGAACTTATTTAGGGGTTAAGTTTGAGGCAGGGAACTCAAGTAGTTGGGTGGCAATATGGGAACCAGGTTTGTATTTTCCTTGTGAGATGTGCATGCCAAGAAATTCAATTTGGGATTGGCCAAGCGAACTCTTCTTGTCAGATAACATGATGCCATGTTGTTCGACTAGAGAAAGGAATTGTGTAAGGAGCTGTGAATGGGAGGTTTCATCAGAGGAAAAAAGGAGGATATCATCAATGTAGATGAGAGCAGAGTGAAGGATGGGGTGGAAGATCCTGGTAACGGCTTTTTGGAAAAGAGACGGAGCTATTTTGATACCAAAAGGTAAAACTTTCCATTAGTATTGGGCATTGGGAATACAGAAGTCTGTTTTGTATCTATCATCATGATGGATACCAATTTGCCAGAAAGTACCTTTGAGATCAAATTTGGAAAAAATGGTTGCCTTTGAAAGTTGGGCGAATAATGTATTGGTTTTCGAAATTGGGAATTTGTCGTCACGTAGGAAGAGGTTAAGAGGTTTGTAGTCAATGACTAGTCTTTTCTTTCATCTACGTTGTTCAGACCTTTTTTCAACATAAAATGCTTGACAAGCCCATGGGGAGGAAGTAGGTTTAATAAGACCTTGAGTTAGCAAATCAGCACATTCTTTTTATGCTAAGCTGAGGTCAGAAGGCGACATGCCGGAATAGGTGGCTTCTGTGGGGTTGACATCTTCATTAAGTTTGAAAGGTAACTGTATGAAGAAATCAGGGTTTTTCCATAAAGGAAAAGGGTGGTTGAAGGCAGAGTGGCTGTCAACACAAAATTGTAACAGCTTCTTTTGGATATTCTGAAAAGTTAGGTGAATTTCACATAAAGGGAAGATCTTTGGGATGGATGTAAAGAGTTTAAAATCTCTCTTGTATCTGATTCTTGTAGGAAGGATTCTGAGGGTGTCGCATTTGCTATAGACATCCCAACCAATTAGGATATCTTTTGTCTGGCAATGGTGTACCAATGACACGAACCCAATAGGTGAAAGATGGAAATAACTTGATACCAATTTTAAATTTTGATATCAAATTAGTGGTAAAAATCTGGCCATCTGCAGCTCTGAAATGTCTGACATGAGGGGTCCATGCATGAGTTGGGAGAACTCTGGGGTTCATCATAGTGTTGTGAGAACCAGTATCAAAATAGGCAATGATGTTGACAGGTTTGGAAAACTTGGTTTCAAGAATTTGGACAGTAGCTTGTGGCCCAGTATGCCCAATAGGAGAATGTGGCTTTGTGGCTTGTGCTTGAAAGACATATGGGGTGACGTCAGTATCCAAAGAGTAGTAGTGGCCAGTGTCAGGGTCTGTTTCTGGAGTATCAGTGTCACGGATGACAAAGACTGTATCTTCTGTAACCTCATCTTGTTCGGAGAAGATAGATTCAACATCAGCATCAGAAGGAATGGAATCGGCAAGTTGGCTAAGTTGTTGGACAAGTTTGGCAAATTTGATCTTCTTGTTTGGACATCATTTTGCATAATGTCCAAGTTGTCCACAAATAAAACATTTAGTGGATTTGTTTTTTCCTCTTCTGGCTTTTCTTCTGAAGGATTTGAACTTATTGAAGTTCTTGTTTTTTAATCTTCGGTTGGAGGATTTGAAATGATGTTGCTTTTTGGTCTTGCAGGTGCACTGGTCAATGGATTTACATTTGATCTGGAAGGATGGCTGCTTACATTGGGATTCATACTTCTTTCTTTCTCTGATCATCTTAGAAAAGACCTTTTGGGTTGCACAGAGTTTTTCAAGAGAGCTTAGAGTGAACATGTGGATTTCACCAAGAGTAATATCTAGAATTGCTCTGCCAGATGATTCTATCTTTCTGTGAAGTTCTTCTTGAAGCTCGGACGAGAGAGAGTTGATATACACATGCTTAAGACTAGGGTCATTAATACCGCCAAGTACATGATATCGTCATGACATCCGGGAGTAATGGAATTGGATGTCTTTCTTCTTTAGAGAACAACATTTCATTTCAAAGAATTCTTGCTTCGTTTGTGTATAGAAATGAGTGGGGTCACCAAGAAATTTTTTAAATATGTGTCCCATGGCATGGGATGTTGTATCAGCACGAACAAACTAGAGTTGTCTGTATTCACCAAGGGCTTGGTACCAGTCCCTTAAGGAACCAGTAAATCTTGAAACAAATTCTCGGAGAACTGTTTCGAGATCAAGGTCTGGTTTTGATAATTGGAGATCAAGCCAAGCACTCATTTCTGAGATTTTCTTTCTCCAAGTATCTGGAGAAGTATCATCAAGTGTAAACCAGGGACCATTGATAGGCCTGGCTTGTGGAGGTTGTCCTGGAGGAGGGTTATCAGTGGGTTCTTCAACATATGGAACATTATAAGATTCTCTAGGAGACTCATATGTATGAGTGGATGGTTGTGGGTCAGTTCTACAAGCCATGAGGGTTTGTTTAAAGTCATCTATAGGGTCAAAAGGAGTATCTGGATCAGAGGATTGTGTGGAATGAAGAGAATCAACATCAGAATCTGTATCTGAATAGAATTGTCGATGGAGAGAAGTATAGAGGACAGGTTCGTATGGGTCAGATAAAGGTTGTTTGTCTTTTTTGGAAGAAGATGGTTTAAGCTCTTGTTTGGAATGTGTAGGATACATATAGATTAATAATACATATTAATACATATATATATATATATATATTATATTTATATTACATATATATTTTATAATATATTAATATATATATATATATCTTATATATAATAATAATGTTTAATATATCATATATATATATATATTATAGTATTATATTTAATAATATATAATATATTAAAGATTATAATATATATATGATATATTGAATATTATTATATATAGGATATATATATTATTATATTTAATAATATCTAATATATTAAAGATTATAATATATATACATACGATATATTGAATATTATTATATATAGGATATATATATTTATATTATATATATAATATAATATATTAGACATGATTGTAATTGTTTAAAAATTTAAAGGGTAAATTGGTTTTTTTGACACTTGTCCCATGTCATGGGACAAATTGTCCTAGGGTCTTGGGTGGAACAATTTTTTTGTGATTTTTGTCCCACCTTGTCCCGTCCTGTCCCATGCTAAGGACGTGCCAAACGTGGGACAAGAACAAATTGTCCCACGTTGTCCTATCCCGTCCCGCATACCAAATGCACCTTAAGGTTTCATGTTGTTTTTCAAGGTTTTATGATTTTTTTTTTCAAGATTTCACGTTTTTAACGTGTTTTTTCCCTATCTTTCACGCTTTACTCCCAAGTTTCACACTTTTCTTAAAATAATAATAATAATAATAATAAAGTTTTATGTTTATAGAATGAAATAAAGCTTTAAAAGGTAGTTATATATAGAAAGAGTTTTTCTATTGTTAGTTCAAATTGACAAAAGATATATCAGTTCCTTGCATGTAGACTATTAGATTTAAATACTTTGACTTGACTGCATGCACTTGTCAAAACATCTTTTAAATCCAATGGTCCAAATGTAAGGAATTGATATATTTTATATTATATATATATAATCAGTCTTTCTATTATTAGTTCGAACTGACAATAAATATATTAGGACGAATAATGTGGACTACAGATTATGGAGAAGTTTTGACAAGTGTATACACCTTAAGTCAATGTATGTAAATCTAGTAATCTACATTCTTCGTCATAATATATTTATTATTAGTTCGAACTGATAATAGAAAATTTGTATATATAATAGACTTTTTTTTGCTCTTGATGCGGTTGCGACACGTGACAATCATTAATGTTATTAATTTTTTTTTTTTAAAAAAATTTAAATATATAATCATATATCATATATATATAGTAGTCTTTCATAGCTCCACATGTCGCCGTGAGGCGTGAGAGAGCTTTGGATTTAAATGATACACAAATAGTTATTAATAAAAACAATAATTCAATTATTTAAAATTTAAAAAAATATATTCTCTTAATGGTTATTATCATGATTACAAAACATCAAAACCCCATCATATTCTCTTTTAAATCAAACTTCAAGTTTATTCAATTAAACCACATAATTATAATAACCAAAAGCCCTCTCATCTTCCTCAATTTTCTTTATAAAAACCACCCAAAATCTCACATTTTTCCCATCTCATTCCAATGACTCTTCCTCACAAATAAACCCAAAAACACTCGAAAGGTGGGGTATTGGATGGCATTTGAAGGTGAGAGTAATTTCTATAGATTTTTTAATATTTGGTTGAATAATTTTAATCTTTTATTTTTATTTTTATTTTTATTTTGTTATGATGATTGCCAAATGCCTTTTGTAAAAGCTGCGCATCATTCTCATGTATTATTTTCTTATCATTTTTTTTTTGAGGAAACATTTTAGTAGTTAAAAAGGTAATTTTGGATTGATTGTTGTTGTGACATATTTTGGTATCTTTATCATGTTTGTTTTGGTTAACAAAACTTGAAACAAGGAATTTTAACTTCGGCGACCTTGGATTTTCAATTAAATGTTGTTCACTATGCAACCCTTCGGTAAGAGCATCTCCAACGGTATAAGCAAATTTGGATCCTCAAAAGTTGTCACCTCAGTATTTCAAGATTGTTTTCAGAGTTTGCTAAATTTGATGATTGTATAGTCCACAATGGTACACTTGTAATGGTACCACAATGATATATTAGTTTTTTTTTGCTAAAAAATAAAATAATTATAAAAAACAAGAGAAGATATATGATATGGGTATTGATCCATTCATAATGAAAAGACGAAATTTACCTAATTGAATTTTTTTGGATTGAAACAATGACGAAATAAATAGATGATCAGAGAAAAAAAGAGGAAAGAAAAAAGTAACAGAAGAGAGAGAAATAATTTAAATATATATATATATATCTCAATAGTAATATATTAATGATAATATAACAAAAATTTAAAATAATAATTTTTAATCAAATATTAATGATAAGATATTAAAAACATTAATTATTGCATTCAATTCAATTGATTCTTTTCCTAAATATAAGAAAGTAATACGTTTTATATGGAATAAGTGGTAATTTTTTTTTTAAATATCAATAGTAATATATTAATGATAATATAACAAAAAATTTAAATAATAATTTTTAATCAAATATTAATGATAAGATATTAAAAACACTAATTATTGCATTCAATTCAATTGATTTTTTTTCCTAAATATATGAAATTCACTCATAATATATTTTATAAATGGTAATAAAAAAAAAATTTGTACGATAATAAAAAAAAAAAAAAATAACTTCACTACTATTTACATCTCCATAATAGGACACATGAAAAAATATATATATAAATGAGTTTATTAAAAAAAAAATGGAATGTCCTTAGAAAATAAGTAGAAAAAATAAATTAATTTATCACTAGGCTTGACAATAACCTCCATGGAAGTTAAAAAAAATAATAAAAAAATAAAAAAATAAAAAATTGAATACTTCTGCAAGTATTTCTAGAATAAATATTTTTATATAAAAATAATAATAATAATAAAACCTCTAAATTCACCCTCAATTTACTCGAAAAATACCTTTTTATTGTGATATTATACGGATATTTCACCACCACTTGTAAATCATAGTGGAATTCATTGACATCTCTTATCATTATCATCAACCCACATGGAAGCTTGTCTTCAATTGCTTCTTCCTTAAGCAAAATAGGTGGCGTTATTAGAAGAAAATTGCAATATCTACCCCTTGTTTGTTTGCCTATATATATGGCATTTGCACTGTTAATGAAATTGATGATATGATATCATTTTGTCTCTAATATCTCTCGTCCCTCTCTCTCACTTTGTTATGCATATATCTCATCTCTTCTTCTTCTCTTCTATTTTATTTTATTTGTTTATCAATTATTTATTTATTTCATCTCTTATATCTCTGATCTCATTTTATTTATTATTTATTTTTGTAAGATCCTTTATTTGTATTGGCTTGATTCCATTGCAAAACTCTCTATATTTGTATTAGTAGTTGCTTAGGTGTTTCTTGGAAGAAAGGAGCCTCAAAGGTGAAGAAGCAACATCTTGTGCAAATATCGTCTTCAAGGGGAACATCGCTTACTTGGATGCTAAGGTATCAAGATTCTTCTTCCTCTTGCAAGGCGTTAGCGCACACACACACAATTCATACATGTGTGTCCCTGCATCGTAGTTCAAACATTTGGTATAACACTTTCACACACATTTAGCATGCACATGCATTTATCTCATTGTTGACAATCTTGTAGAATTGCATGTTTTCTCACTATCGCTTAGATATGGCATGCTTGTGTTGCATAGTGTTTATTTGTTTGTGTTTATTGTGTTTTGGACTTGAACATGATCTTATTTGATTTCTTATTGAGTTCCGGTCATTTCGGTTACTCATTCGTTAAGTTTAGAGTCCATACGACGTAGTTATGCTACTTTGCATTCTCATTCGTTGAGTTGTGTTCGTTGTCATTTTCCAAGATGAATTCTCAACCATTTATCAAAGTTTCATAGTCATCGTTATGCGTGAGGGAGTCACGGTTCGTAATCTAAAAACGGATTCGAATTCGGAGTTCGGATGACCGAATACGATCGAAGAACGTACGAGGTGCGCGAGAGGAGCAAGCTGACCAAAGGCCATGGTATGGCCACCACGTGTGCCACACGGCCCAGCCACCTCTCTAGCCACGTGTGGCACACGCTGACCACACGTGGGCATGGCTGAAACTCTTCTAATTTTTGGACAAATTTGCCCCTCTTCCCTCCTCCTCAAATGACCTCTCTTCCCTCCATTTTCCAAGAACTTGAACATCATCAAATCGGATTTTCTGCAGAAATGTTCATGATTTTCATTTTCTTATTTTGATCATAACTCTCTCATACGAACTCGAAATTGAGTGATTCAAAAACCAAAATTGTTGGTCTTGAAGAGAGCTACAAACCCCAAGCATTTTCAGAGTCATTTGAGTTCGTGATTGGTCGCAGCATGCTGTTCTTCAGTCCGAGTTTCATTGTTGTATGTTAAACTTCTTCTTCTCACTTCATCTTTTGATCTGCACTTTAATCTTTCAATTTGATAGATGATTTGTGTTTAGAATGATGTTAGAACATATTCTAGGGGTGGTTGATCATTTGGTAATTGAGTTTTAGCTTTGTGATTTTACTTGAACATATATTTGCTAAACTTGATTAATCTTGAAATTGATTCTCGAAATGATATATGTGATGTGCTTTATGACATTTTCTAGGTTTAATTTCATGATCTAAGAACTAGGTTTTTAGTGTGATATATTGAATATTCATACCTTGTTCTTATTGATATACATGCTTTGATTTCTAGGTATTTTTGTGATTGATTGTTGAAAGCATATCCTAGAATGTATGTAAGCATGTTCATAGAGCTTGATTGATTATCTAGCTTTATTTGTTTGTAAGTGATTCATCTTCTTCTTACTTTCATTATTGATCATCTCTTTAATTGTCTTATTTGATTGATGAAAAGTAATATGAATGATGTTAATTCACATGTTTTGGTTTCTAGATATATTTTGTGATTGAGTTGTGATAGCTTTATTCTAGATTCTCTAGTTGCATATTCATAGAGTGTGTTTGATCAACTTGCTCTATTTGTTTGTGATTGCATCATATTGCTTGTGTGCACTTCACTTAGATCATTGCCTTGTGAAAGGTTGAAGTCTCTTGCAAAGTGAGTGAAGCTTTGTCTTGAGCAAGAAAACTTGGCTAGGAAAGGATTCCGGATAGCCAAACAAGAAGTCTTAGTTAGAATCAAGGTTATTCGAATAACTAAGCAAGAAGTCTTAGCAAGGAGTTTGATACTCCGGATGGTTGAGCTAGGAGAGCTTAACTAGGATCTCTTGATCTAGACCGCTAAGCAAAGAAATCTTCCTAGAGTCTTTTTAGTCTTGGATAGGAAGTTGCTCTCTAGAGGTGTAGGACACATCTTGGATAGAGAGTAGGCTTTGTGAATCACTAGCCCGAGGGTTGATTAGGTTTTGATAGCTTGAAGCGGATATCATAGTGTTGATAGCTTTGAGTGTGTAAGGCCTTTTTGTATAGTGGATTTGCTTTGCCGGTGGTTGTGGATTCAACCCGTGGATGTTTCCTCTTTGAGGTTTTACCACGTAAAAATATTGTGTCTCATTTTCGCTTTATATTTCCTTATCTTCCATATGTTCACTTGTATTGATTCTATTGTATATTGATGCTTACATGAATTGATTCATATTATACAATTGTTATATCATTTCAAGTATTCATTTCATTCTTATATTCCGCATTTTTGAATATTGGAAGAATTTGGGCATATACCTATTCACCCCCCCCCCCCCCCCCCCCCCTCTAGGTATAAAACACTATTGCTTTAAAGGGAATTTCAATTTTAATACATTTACAACATGTTATCAGCACGATGCTGTTATTTCCAAAATCCGAAGTTCTGAATTTATTACTACTGGAACCTGAAGTTACTAGATTTATTACTAGAACCCGAAGTTCTGAATTTATTATTACTAGAGTCTGAAGCTTCTAGATTTTTATTTATTAATACTAGAACCCGTAGTTCTGAATTTACTTTTTCGCTTTTTTACTTTTACGCAATTTACTTTCTGCATTTTATTTACTTTTACGCGATTTACTTTCTCGCATTTATTTATTTATTTATTTATTTATTTATACGCTTTTATGAGATTAGCTATGCCAACCTACCATGACCTGCAGTTCTGAATTTATTTATTTTTCGCATTTATTATTACATATTTTATTTTGTGATTTTTATTTAAACAATTTGGTCATCCATCCAGAACCTGAAGTTCATGGATTTATTTATCATTACCGGAACCTGCAGCTTCTGGATTTATTTATTTATTTACAAATATTTCTTTACATATCTAAAGATTTAAATTCCTCAGATTTTTATCAGACCAGAAGTTCTGACTTCGATTGTAATTTTCGGATAACCAGAAGTTGTAAGAATGTCAAAGCTTGCAAATTTGAAATTTGAAATTTGCTGCACTGGAAGTGTCCGGGGACAATTACGATCTAAAAGCCCAATACCTAACTGTCACAGAACCAGAAGTTCTATGGCAAGAACTAAAAGACCAATTTGATAACCAACCCGATGTTGCATTACCAAATGCTAGGTATCAGTGGCAACATTTATGTTTTCAAGGCTTTGGATCAGTCTCTAAGTATAATACTGCTTTATTCAAAATCATTACAAAGCTGAAATTGTGTGCTCAGGATGTAATCCGAAATCATCAATAAAAGCAAATAATAAATTTTCTCCCCTATTCACTTTATCTCATATTGTTATTCTTTCATTCTTCTTCATCTTATTTCTGTTGTATTATTTGTTATTTTAATTTTACACATCTATTTAATTTTATGCAATTTATGTATCTGAGTATACCAACTAACCAGATCCTAAAGTTTATGGATTTGTATAAATTATGTGTTGAGCCTAACTAGGTCAACCGTTAAGTTTCTGGAATTTAAATCAAGATCGGCTAGACCGATTAACCAGAATCTGAAGTTTCTGGATTTATCATTATAATATTTAAGTTGGCGCGGTTTTACAAACCAATTGGAATCTGAAGTTCTAAATTTTAAATTTCAGTAAAAATATGGAGTTCTGGATTCATTAATATGTACATGAATGTCATATTTAGGACCTGAAATTCCAAAATTCGAATTCTTTATAGAACTTGAAGTTCTAATTTTGAATACGAAATATTAAATCTGAACTTGAAGTTCTTAAGTTTTGAACATGAAGTTCTAATCAGACTTGAAGCTCTGAATTTAATTTAAATTGTGACATTAAAACTTTTATGTCAAAGTTTAGAACCAGAAATTCTGAATTGGATCAAGTTACGATTCTTTCATCTAGAAAGTCAATTTGTGATTTCTATTTAGAACCTGAAGTTTTCTGAATTTTATGAACCTGCAATTCATGGTTGAACCGGAAGTTCGAAAAATCAATATGATTCATGATTTTGTTTTATGAAGTGATATATTTTCATATCTATATGTTTATACTTTTGATCATTTTGTCTAATATGCACTTTATTTTTCTTTGTGAATATATACGTCTTTAAATGGTATATTGAATGATGTTGAAAAGCAAGATACAGGAGATATATGTCTGGCTGATAGTGCACCGATGCATACGATTCTGCGGAATCAGAAATACTTTCTGAATTTAACCTTACTCAAAGCAAATGTTAATACAATATCGGGCCCAACAGATTTGATAGAAGGCTCCCGTAGAATCATGATATCGTTACCAACTAAAATATGTATCAGTGATGCTTTATATTCAAGTAGATCCATAAGAAATCTTCTTAGTTTCAAAGATATACGGCGTAATGGATATCACATAGAAACTATAAGTGATGAGAATATTAAGTATCTGTGCATTACTTCTCATAATTCAAGCCAGAAGCTCATTATGGAAAAGCTGCGTGGTTTATCATCTGGATTATATTACACTCTTATAAGAGGTGTAGAAATTTATGCAGTTATGAACCAGAAATTCTTAGACCCAAAAATATTTATACTTTGGCATGACTGTCTTGGTCACCCGGGATCTACAATGATACGTAGAATCATTGAAAATTCTCATGGGCGTCCATTAAAGAACCAGAAGATTCTTTTATCCCACGAAAATTTATGTACTGCATGTTCACAAGGGAAATTGGTAATAAAACCATCCCATTCTAAAGTTGGCTTTGAATCCCCGTCATTCCTGTAAAGGATTCAAGGGAACATATGTGAACCTATTCATCCACCAAGTGGACCGTTCCGCTATTTTATGGTCCTAGTTGATGCATCCAGTAGATGATCACACGCTTGCTTATTATCAACAAGCAATGTTGTTTTTGCAAGATTACTCGTATAGATTATTAGACTTCGGGCACATTTTCCTGATCATCCGATTAAGTCAATACGTCTTGATAATGTGGGTGAATTTACTTCCAAGACATTTGATGAATATTGCAGATCAGTTGGGATTGATGTTGAACATCTAGTTTCACATGTTTATAATCAGAATGGATTAGTAGAATCACTTATCAAGCATCTCCAGGTAATTACGAGAACTTTATTATTTCAATACAATTACCAATTTATATATAGAGACATTCTCTTCATCTCTGACCCACTGCTTATCATTATTACTTACCATTACAACTTGTAATTGGTCATAGACATGCTCATTTTTAAGATAATTGATCATCATATAATTATTAATCAGTTACTTCATATATATTAAAAGTGACAAAATTTTATAAGTTGCTACCTCATAAGACCCGGCCGGACGATTGTTCCTGAAGAACGATCTGAGTAAAATGCAACAAATAAATCATTTGATGC
The DNA here is from genome assembly GCA_954870605.1 of Acer campestre. NCBI lineage: Eukaryota > Viridiplantae > Streptophyta > Magnoliopsida > Sapindales > Sapindaceae > Acer > Acer campestre. The sequence goes on along the minus strand of OX940804.1, from coordinate 20,866,507 downwards.
ATATCATAAGTTTGTAAATCTTTTATTTCGAAATATATTGTTCCTAGAAGAGGAAAATAAATTATCAAGATTCTAATGTAAACCTCGAGTTATGAATACATCCACTTTCTCTAAATCAACTCTATAAGAGTTAGATATACCTAAAGAGACATAAAGTCCCTGAAGTGACTAAATCCATTGAAATGGAAGAAATCTCAACAGAGATTCAAGTATATTGAAATTGAGAAAATTTCTATAAATCATATGTGAGAGATGTGGAATAGTAAAGAAACAATCATTAGCGATACATTTTCAAATACAGTAGCTACTGAAATAATGATTATGAAACTCATAGTATCGATGATTGTAGACAAAGGCATGATTGGCCTAAATGAAAAGCAGAAATTCAAGAAGAATTGACTTTATAAGCCAAACATATAGTATTTAGACCGACAGTTCTCCAAACACCTGAAGATGTCAAACTAGTTGGATACTAAAAGGTCTTTATACTGAAATGTAATGAGAAAAACGAGATCGTAAGATATAAGGCATGACTCGTAGTACAAGATCTCTCACAGAAACTTAGTATTCAATAGTGATGAATACAATTACGTGTCAAATTTTTGATAAATTTGGCTGCCTTTATAATGCTTGAAATACGTCTTCTAAACTCAGTAATCATTTATCTATATGATTCACTTAATGCAGATATTTATAATCCCGGGAGGATTTAAAATACCAGAAGCATGTAAATCGAGATCTCATAATCTGTATTTGATGAACCTACAAAAATCTTATATGGATTAAAAACAATCTAGACGGATGTGGTGTAACCGTCTCAGTAAATATCTGATAAAATAAGGGTATAATAATTATATTATACACCCATGTGTTCTTCATAAAGAAATCATAATCTGGATTTGCTATTATAGCAGTTTATGTTGATGATATATTGGAACTCCTGAAGAGCTCCTGAAAACTGCTAAATATTTGAAAAGGGAATTTGAAATGAAAGACTTGGGAAAGACAAAATATTATCTCAGTCTGGAGATTGAGCATAAATCAGACGGAATACTTATCCATCAATCAGCTTATATTGAAAAGATTTTGAAATGATTTAATATGGATAATGTTCACCCATTAAGTACTCTTATGATTGTTAGAACCCTTGATCCTAAGTAAGATCCATTCCGACCACTGGAAGATAGTGAAAAGATAATTGGTCCTGAAGTACCATATCTTAATGCAATTGGTGCTTTATTATATCTGGCTCAATGTACTCGACCAGATATCGCATTTTCAATAAATTTACTTGCTAGATTCAGTTCAGCACCAACTCGAAGACATTGGAATGGGATCAAACATCTTTTTCGTTATCTTTGTGGAACAAAAGATTTAGGGTTATGTTTTTCAAAATCTAACAACTTTTCAGGTTTACTTAGCTATGCTGATGCCGGGTATCTATCTGATCCCTATAAAGCTCGTTCACAAACGGGGTATGTTTTTACCTATAATAGCACAGCATCTCATGGCGCTTCACAAAGCAAACTATTGTTGCTACATCATCTAATCATTATGAGATCCTTGCACTTCATGAAGCAAGCCGAGAATGCATGTGGCTAAGGTCAGTAATTTCTCATATTCAAAATACATGTGGATTTTCATTATCTACAGGAATGCCAACACCGATATTTGAAGATAATACGGCTTGTATCGCTCAAGTTAGAGGTGGATATATCAAAGGAGACAGAACCAAACATATTTCTTTCAAATTCTTCTATACTCATGAACTTCAACAGAGCCGACAGATTGATGTTAAACAAATACGGTCTACAGATAATCTTACAGATCTGTTTACCAAAATATTGCCTATATCAACTTTTGAGAAACTGGTTTATGGGATTAGCATGTGTAGACTCTGCAAATTACAAGATTGATATTGAAGTTTCATTCAAGGGGAGCGTTCAATTAGGGGGAGCAAAATTTTTGAATGGATATATGTGTACCGTACTCTTTTTCCTTCTACCGGATTTTGTCCCACTGGGGTTTACCAGAAAGGTTTTAATGAGGTAGTTCTAAACACATCTACACCACTTGATCCAGAAGATCATTGTATACTTTTGCTGAGGTTTTTGTCCCACTGGGTTTTTCCGAGCAAACTAAATATAAGTGGTGAAAATCCAAGGGGGAGTATTGTGATATTATATGGATATTTCACCACCACTTGTAAATCATAGTGGAATTCATTGACATCTCTTATCATTATCATCAACCCACATGGAAGCTTGTCTTCAATTGCTTCTTCCTTAAGCAAAATAGGTGGCGTTATTAGAAGAAAATTGCAATATCTACCCCTTGTTTGTTTGCCTATATATATGGCATTTGCACTGTTAATGAAATTGATGATCTGATATCATTTTGTCTCTAATATCTCTCGTCCCTCTCTCTCACTTTGTTATGCATATATCTCATCTCTTCTTCTTCTCTTCTATTTTATTTTATTTGTTTATCAATTATTTATTTATTTCATCTCTTATATCTCTGATCTCATTTTATTCATTATTTATTTTAATACATTTACAACACTTTTTTATATAAATAGTAATAACAAAATATTTTTCAAAACAAATTAAAAAATATATATATATATATATAGAATAATCTAAATGTATTTATTTCTATATATATCAACAAAGCATGTGAATTGACACTTTGAAATATTAATTGTTAAAAAATCAGTTATGGAATTAGTTAACAAAATTTATGCATTATCACATTAATTACGAGATTTTATCTTAATTACATATTGATTTTTTGATTAACCGGTTGCCTCTTGATTTTTTTTTTAAGACTCTTGATTGCCTTTTTATTTGTATATTATATTGATATAGAATTGGAGGGTTGTTTAATTTATTATATGAGTGAATTAAAAATTATTTATTGCATTAATTGAAATTTGACTGCTCTCTATCTCTTTAGTAAATATATATATATATATTTATATATATTAAAATTTATTGCAATTCTTTAAGGCAAAAAAAGTAAATTTTTATACTTTTTAAATTAATTATTTTCTTAAGTATGAAAAATGGAATGTTCTTAGAAAATAAGTGGAAAAATAAATTAATTTATCATTAGACTTGACAATAACCTCCATGGAGTTTAAAAAAAAAAAAAATGAATACTTCTACAAGCATTTCTAGAATAAATATTTTTATATAAAAATAATAATATTTATAAAACCTCTAAATACACCCCCAATTTACTCGAAAATACCTTTTTTTATATAAATGGTAATAACTAAATATTTTTCAAAACAAATTAATATATATATATATATATAGAATAATCTAAATGTATTTATTTCTATATATATCAACAAAATAGGTGAATTGACTCTTTAATGACAATTATGAATATTAAAGTGGTTAACAAAATTTATGCATTATTACATTAATTATGAGATTTTCTCTTAATTACCTATTGATTTTATGAATAACTGATTGCCTCTTAAATTTTTTCTTAGGACTCTTGATTGCCTTTTTATTTGAATATTATATTGATATATAATTGGAGGGTTGTTTAATTTATTATATAAATTAATTGAAAATTATTTATTGCATTAATTAAAATTTGACTACTCTCTATCTCTTTAGTAAAAAATATATAAATTTATTACAATTCTTAGAGGCAAAAACAGTAAATTTGTATACTTTTTAAATTAATTATTTTCTTAAGAATGAAAGCTATGAAAAAAAAAAAAAAAGTGTTGATTGAATCCACAGTTTTAGTACTATCTTCATTAATTCAGGCATGCTAAATAGCTGATCAAACTTCAGATCTTATATAATGTGATAAGCCTGACCAGACCAGTTTCTCAATATTTATATAAATTGTGAGGATTTTGTTTTGTTTTAATTTTTTTAATAGGAAATAAATGGATTTTAATGGTGTATTTTATTCTTAAGTGTTAATTGCTAACAATTTTATTTGAAAATTTTAAAAGGACTGGTAATTGATTGTCTCAACCTTCAATTAATATAAATGATATAAATTGCTTAAATTTTTATTAATTAGTTATTAATTGTATTTTTTATATAAATTTGATTAAATATTATTATTTTAATTTTGGGTTACGACAAAAAAACATTAATACATTACTATTGATAAGTTTTTAAAATTTACCATTAATTCCATAAAAAACAGATCATCATGTATTTAATACATATTTAATACATTCTGAACAATAAAAAAGTGATGATTTGATATACTTTCTCATTCCTTTTTTTTAATTTTTTTTTTTTTAAAATAAGAGTGGTGATTATTGTTTTTCAATCAATAATGGTGGAAATTTTAATTTTATTGAAAATATAATGGATAGAAATTTTGAATCATGCCTATTTTTTATGAGTTTTCAATTTATATTTTACAATGCCGCATATCGTGCGAGTTGCATACAATAATATACTAAAAAGTTGAATCTCAAGGCACGGTGTGAGGAAGCTTTGATATTAAATTCTATATATTCATTTCTATTTTTTATATTCATTGACTAATCATATAAAATCAAAAGCCAATGCCATAATTAATAGGATAATGAAATTAATTTTCTAGATCCAACTAATGTGATTAATGTTTTAGGTTCATTTGATTTTCCTGATTTAATGTTTCTAAATATAATTAATGTGATTAGTGTTTTAGTTTAGTTGATTTTCTAAATTTAATAAGAATTTATTCACATTCCACTCAAAAGATATGATGAAGAAAAATGAGAAGTTTAGAAGTTTTATAAGTCAAGTTGGAATCCAAAATAATATCACATCCTTAATAGAAATAATTAGTACTACAGAGAAATTTTTGTTACATTCTAATTGCAAAATTATTGATTTTGTATACCCAAAGTGCTTCATATTTCATAAATTATATTACATGACATTTTAAATATATATTTTTTCAATAAAATTTGTGCATCGCATGGGTTACACATTAGTCATATATAATAATAGCTTTTTTTTCTACTTTTGATGTAGTTGTGACACATGAAAATCATAAATATTATTAATTTTTAAAAAAATATATAATATAATCATATATCATATATAATAATATCATATATATATAATAATATCATATATATATATAATAGACTTTTTTCTGCTTTTGATGTGATTGCGACACGTGGCAATCATAAATATTATTAAATTTTTTTAATTTTTTTTTTAAATATATAATCATATATCATATATAATAACATCCTTTTTTTTTTCTACTTTTAATGTAGTTGTGACATGAGGCAATCATAAATGTTATTAATTTTTTTTATTTTTTAAAATATATAATATAATCATATATATATATAATATATAATATAATAAAAATAGCTACTTTTCACTAGGATTCTTCATGTGTCCTTAATAAAATGCTTTGATAATATACCGTAATATATTTAATCATATCATCATATATCATATATATCATATTATATATGATAAAAATAGCTTCATTTCATGTGGGAGTGACATGTAGTATTTTTTTTTTGAAATTAAGTAATTAATTTATCATATCATATATAATATAATAAAAAATATTTATAATCATAATAAATAGGTTCAATATTAAAAATATCTTCTCACCTTTAAACTATGATTGGATGTATAGTTACAAATGTTTTTATTTTATAAACCTCCCATAAAGACTAACACTGTTAGCATTTCATTTGTGTTGACTAAGTTTAACCGTTAAAAAATCTAAAATGTCTCTATTTAAACTTCAATTGTATGAATTGACAATTATACCATTATATTTTTACCAAATAAATTAATTAAATGATATAAAAGGCGGGAATGTTAACTTACAAATGAGAAGTTATTTTGTGGATAATTTTATCCCTAAAAATAAAAAATTACAAAAGAATCAATGTCATTGAAAATAAACCAGAATATGTATTTATTTATGTACTTATTTGTCTTTTTTTATAAATCCAATCAAATACTCATTTTCAATGTTTTTGGTTCATTTTTTATTTATTTTTTTATTTTAGACTTTTTAATAGTCAAACTTAGTCAACACAAACAGAATGTTGTTAGTTGATAGCGGAGGTTTCTAAAATAAAAACATTTATAACTATACATCCAATAATAGAGGTGAGGGGAGATTTTTAATATTAATCCTAATAAATACCTTAATAATATATAATCATATATATTCATATCATATAATCATATATAATAATATATATATATAAAGAGATTATTTGACCATTAATGGATTAATTTAGCTTTGCTTTCTTTTTTTCTTTTCTTAAAAAATTAATTAATTATGGCATTCAAATTTCAATTCTTCCATTATAGACTATTGCCCTTCTCTATAATGATAACCGCCAAATGTCCCTGTTTAATAAATTAGTAATATCATCATTCAATGTAAAAATGTGCATGCATGAATTGTGGGATGTAAAAACGTTGGTTTTTCATGCCATATTTAAGTTAAATATTTATATTTATTCATTCAGTGTACAAAAAAAAAAATGTACAATATACACAGATGCATGCTTGGGATGTCAAAGGTTGATTCAATGTAATATTATTGTATATGAATTGATGAGTATTTAAATATTAACTTCCTTTAATTATATCAATTAATTTTAAATCTCTTTAATACTCATACATGACATGTAACGTTTATAGGATATAAATCAATCATGATGTCAAATCTCTCTCTCTCTCTCTCTATCTATCTATACACTTTAGCTTCACTTAATTTTTCACATATCAATCCATCAATCAATCTCTACAATAATTATCTCAATCATAATGTTTACAGTAATTGCTTACGTGATTGGGATGCAAGAAGGGAGAGAATCTTGCATGCACCCAGTGCATGCAAGATTCTCTCACGAGAAGGATAGTAATGTCAACCTTCTACGAAAGGACTTCAGGTTGATTTCAATTTTTCTTTTCATAAACCAAACATATATGGGTCCGACTACCATACGCGAGGAAACCGATAGGTATCATGCATGGCCTTTCATCATGTAGTTGTAGCCGTTGGATGATGAAAAAGTTCATCCAACGGTTGATAACAAAGAAAAATTAAGGGAATCCTTTTACCCCTTACCAGTTTCACCGGTCAATTGACTAAAACAAATAAAAAATTGAAAACAAAAAAATCTGACACATTTTTGTCTTCTCACTTTGATCTTTACTTCTTATGTTTAAAATACTCATTTTCCTCTCTCATAGCATTCCACATGGACCACATATCACTTAAGACAAAAATAATAGTAATAATTCAAAGGCTGAATCAAATGAATAATATTATTTTTATTGATAATAAATATTTAAATTGATAAAATTAATATATAATGGAATAAACGAGTAATTGATTATGTGAACAATTTGAACGTTAATTTGAACGTTAAAATGGTTTCCATAATGTAAAATTTGTTCCCTTTGTTAAAGTTGAGTGGTTCCCGAAAATAACTACAACGTTTGTTAGAATATTAAAGTGGTTTCTATCAATGTTGAAGTTGTTTCAAACGAGTAATTATTTTTGGGAACAATTTTGACGTTAATTTGAACGTTAAAGTTGTTTCCATAATATAAAAAAATGTTATCTTTGTTAAAGTTTAGTGGTTCCCGGAAACAACTACAATGTTCGTTAGAATGTTAAAGTGGTTTACATCTACGTTAAAGTTGTTTCAAACAAGTAATTGTTTCTAGGAACCATTTTTGACGTTGATTCGAATGTTAAAGTAGTTTTCATAACGTAAAAATTGTTCATGTTGTTAAAGTTGAGTGGATCTCGGGAACAACTCCAACATTGGTTAGAAAGCTAAAGTGGTTTCTATCAATGTTGAAGTTGTTTCAAACGAGTAATCATTCCCGGGAACGAATTGGATGTTGATTGGAATGTTAAGTGGTTTCCATAATGTAAAAGCTATTCTTTTTGTTAAAATTGAGTGGTTCCTAGAAACAACTATAACGTTGGTTAGAACGTTAAAATAGTTTTCATCAACATTAAAGTTGTTTCAAACGAGTGATTACTCCCGAGAACGATTTTGACGTTGATTGGAACGTTAAAGTGGTTTTCCATAACGTAAAAGTTGTTCCATTTGTTAAAGTTGAGTAGTTCCTGGAAACAACTATAACGTTGGTTAGAATTTTAAAGTAGTTTCCATCGACGTTGAAGTTGTTTCAAACAAGTAATCGTTCCCGGGAATGGTTTTGACGTTGATGAGAACGTTAAAGTGGTTTCTATAACATAAAAGTTGTTCCCTTTGTTAAAGTTGAGTTGTTCTCGGAAACCATTTTAACGTTAGTTAGAAACCATTTTAACGTTAGTTAGAACGTTAAAGTAGTTTCCATCAACGTTGAAGTTGTTTCAAATGAGTAATTGTTCCTAGGAACGAATTTGACGTTGATTGGAACGTTAAAGTAGTTTCCATAACGTATAAGTTGTTCCCTTTGTTAAAATTGAGTGGTTCCCCGGAAACAACTATAAAGTTGGTTAGAACGTTAAAGTGGTTTCCATCAACGTTGAAGTTGTTTCAAACAAGTAATCGTTCAATCATTCCCGGGAACAATTTTGACGTTGATTGGAATGTTAAAGTGGTTCCTAAAATATAAAAGCCGTTTCTTTGATTAAGGTTCAGTGGTTTCCAGAAACAATTCCAACATTGGTTAAAACGTTAACTTGGTTCCTATCAATGTTTAAGTTGTTCATAGAAACAATTTCTCTATTATTATTATTATTTTTTTTTATACTTTTCATTATTATTTTAACTTCTCAATCAAATATATACAATTATATATATATATATATATAATATAAAGTGTATTCATATTTTTTATACTTAAATTAATATATACATTTTCAAATGTTTGCAATTTATTAATATGTTACAAATAATTACTTATTTTCACAATTTTAATTATATTATTTATGATAAATGTAATTTTATTGCATATTAATATCATTTTAATTATATTTTTAGATTTGCAAATTACAAATGCAATAATATTATTTATTAATATTATTCTACAAATATTTACAATTCTACATTTTAATATAATTTTATTATTTATTAACTTTATAATAATAGTTTTCAATTTTTCTGTATTTAATATAGTTTTATTATTCAATTAATATATAATAATAATATGTAATTTAATATATTAATAATATTAAATAAATTAAATAAATAAAAACATTTGTTATTGATTTTTTGGGGAGAAACCGGTTGCAACCGGTTGTCCCAAATCCCAAACACATTGCCATGATACCTAGCACTTTTAAGGGAAGTATACTAGCCAACTCCAACAAATATAGATGTATAATTGATGTTACAATTGTGTTAGTTTGGTGTGCATCCAAGCTACAAAAGGCCCCAAGCCCAGCCTCAAGTAGCCACTCAGAGCAGTAGAGGTACATATGTGGTAGGATGTAGCATGCACCCCACTTATATTATATAGATGGACATATTATCTAATGTTTGGATGGATGAGTATTTAAATATGATGCATGTTTTAAAATAAAATAGAAGTTTTAAACTATATGTTTTATATAAATAGTGCCCCATAACATTTTGAGCTTTTCTTACACCAATTTACTCTCAAGATTTTGTATTTCGTGTTAATTTGCTGATAATGGATGTTTTGTCAAAGCTTCAACAACTCACCAAGCTTTAAGAGGAAGGTGCTTCTAATGTTAAAATTGACAAGTTGATTATGTTTGCATGTGTAGCCTAGATATTCGATTAATTACTCAAGATCACCAAGAAGACCCATTAGATTGAAGTACGATTGAAAGTTGACTTAATGGTAAACATCAAACTTAGATTTAAAGTTTTTGTTTTATCTCTTTGTTCGTTTATTTTTTTTTTTTTCTGTATAGTAAAGCTAAGATTTACAAGTAATTTACTTCTTTAATTAAATTTTGTATAGGTATCCATATGTGATTGGTACATTTGTTGTAGCTTTGAAGTACAAAGATGAGATTTTATTATTAATATATTTTTTTTGAAAGGTGCTGGTGACTCAGGATCAATTATATATATGTGTTTTTTTTTTTTTTACTCACTTTGATTTGTAGATGCTAATTTTTACCATTAGTTAGTAATTAATGTTTGTTATAGATTGATAACAATAAAAAGAATAAAAATATATATATATAAATGCATGCAAAAGTAAAATTATCCATTATTTGGTCCATTAATTCTCATATATTTAATATTTATTAATGTTAATTATTATCCAATTCATTCTTTTGGTATTCCTCCCATTTAACCTATTTAATATGTGATTAATAATTTCATTTAATGTTTATTAATATCATATTCTTTTGGCATTCCTACTATATATTTAATCTATTTAATATATAAAAATAAATATATAATATGAAGTGTCCTGTTTATTATAAATATAAATATTACCCTTATTTATTATAAATATAAACATGTAATATGAAGTGTCCTTAATATTTATTATCATTAGAAGTGTTCCTATTTATTATAAATATAAATATGTAAACCTTATTTACTATATATATACTGTATATTGAAAAATAATATAAATAAATATTTATTATAAATAAAAATATGTAATATGAATTGTTCCTATCATATTATATATTATAAATAGTACACAATATGACAAGATAATGTTGGCCAGGTGGTATGCTCATCACACCTACACCATAATGTTGTTGGTTCGAGTCTCTCCCCATCATCTAAAATGTAGAATTATTGTAATATTTCAAAAACAACAAAAAATAGTACGCAATATTTATATTTAAATTTCTTCCATACTGCATGTCAAATAAATCAATAATGGAATAGGTTATGCATTTTTTTTAGGACAATGCTTGTATACTGATTGGTCAGTACCCAAGGTATTGACCCCATCAATGAGGTGTTGACACATGACCCATTTTGGAAGAATGCATGGAGATAAATGTAAAAAGTGAAAGAAAAATGCTAAGTGCCAACACCTCATTAGTTGACACATTAGTAATATATAAAAGCTGACCCTCACTGTGACACGTGTCGCTGTGAGGGAGCTTTTGTATTAAATTATTTTACATCTATATGGAACCACGTTAAATAAAAAATAAAACACTTCCATTAAGAATTAAACCTTTGACCTTATGCTAAAAGCCACACACTCTAACCAACTGAACTACTCTAACTCAGTGTTAGAACTTTGTTGATTTAAATGTATGTATATATATATATATAATTTGTTTAAAATAATTTAAATCTGTTTATATAATTTAAAATAAACTCATAATTAATAATAATATATAAAAACAGATTTATTCATAGTTATATTTTTCTTCATTTATTGTAATTATTATTTGTTTTTGATAAAATTATCGGAGATCGGAATCAATAAATGTATCGGGATATCCTATCTAAGCTGTCATCTTAACATCCACATCATCTATCTCATCCCAACATATAATATTAAAAAGAGGATTTTTGCATTCAAATTTTTTTTATTTTATAATTTGGATATTCAGGAAGTTAATTTTCATATTTTATTATAATCTTTTTATCTTCTCTTACCTTTCTACTACGGTATGTTCTATCACCATGCTTTTTTTTTCTTCTAAATATCTATTGTCCAAAATAGAAAAGCTTTTTATGTCTTAATCTTTTAAATTTTTTTACTTTTATAATCATAATTCTCTTTTGTTATTAATTGGTTATTAAGTATTAATTATAATATACAATATGAAGTGTCCCAATTAACTCTCTTAAAAAACATAAGATTTTTTAGGCTTTTAAACATTTATTAAGGAATCTCAAAGGACAACAATTGAATTAGAGAATGAATATTAATTAGCATTCATGTATTGAAATAATTAGCATTAAACAAAATCTCTAAATAACTATATGTGTTCTTAGACTCTTCAGAAGCTATATTTTCTCATTATCTTTCTACATATCCGCACATCGTGCGGGATGTTAACTAGTTAATAGGTTAAACTCTTGTACGTGATTAAAAAACAAATTACATATTTTTCATGGTTATTTTTAACAATTCTCACAAAATTAAAAGTAAAATTATTGAAGGTTATTGGTAGTGGCATTTTTGGAGACGTAAGCACTCTAATAGTATCCTTGTTACGACGTTTGAGGCCACTACTGGTGACCTGACAATGTTAGAGACTTCCTCCTCCATTTCATGGGGAGGCATGCACCTCTTTCAGCCTCCTTCATCACTAGAGCAGGCCTTGGCCCCTTCAATTGGCGGAAGAGGCAAAGGCTTCCTCCAAGTAGGAGGAGAGTCGGATACTCACCTCTTTCATTGCAATATAGGAAAGATCCTACTCCATCTTGAAGAAGAAAAATTTGCAGGTCCTCCTTCGTTGATGGACAAGATCTCCTCGCTAGAGAAGTTGTATCCTTTGTTGAGGTCTTCACCAATGATTCCTTTTCCATTAAGAAAAAAAGTTGGAATTCTCTCTTTGGTCCTTGTTTTTCCTTGGAATTCTTTAAGTGTAATTCAAATACCAAATTACATGAAAGAGAAAAAAATAAATCAATCTTGATCATGTATTTTGTATTTTGCTTAGGTGTCATTGGATTATGTAAATTTAAAGAAAAAAAAAAGTCAAAAAGAGGATCTTGATCCGTTGAAAAAAAATCCCCTATGTGAGGTTTTGGGCACACAATTAAGGGATTGCTTACCTAACTTTTGAAATTACAAAGTGGGGTTCGGTTTACAATAAGCGTGTTTTATCTAAATTTAAAAGGTAAGTGTTAGGACGTGCCTTTAATTAGAAATTTGTTATAAAAAGAAACTCAATAAATACATAGGTAAAGACAAGACAATCAAATATAGTGATTGTTCATTTATTTGGTTTCCTTTTATAGTAAATTTCTAATTGTTAACATGTGCCCTAACACTCAATTTGAAATTAATGGGTTATTTTTGAAATAGGAAGGGAATCTTGCACCCGATAATTGTTATATATATATATATATGTATATTATAACATCTATAAATTAAACAACATTGTCGTTTCAAAAAAAAAAAAAAAAAAAAACATTTTGACCATGTAAAATCTTTTATTTTAGCGATATATTAATTAATAGATAAATTACTATTATTAATTAATATAGATCTTCAATGTGTATTAGTTTATTTAATTTCTAAACATGCGTTTTACTCATTCAATAAAGGGATATTATTATTTTGGCCCCTAAAGTTTAAGTTATTGGTCATTTGCACCCTCTTGTTTCGATATTGGCCATTTGCCACTTAGCTGTTAGTTTTGGATGGAAAGGAGAGAAAAGTGTTCTTCTGACATAAGCATAATGCAAAATGACGTTGTTGCCCTTGGAATCTTTTATTTTTTAATGGGACAGTTTTGCCCTTCCAATAAAAACACATAATTACAAATAAAAACCAAAATAATGAAAAATAATAATAATAAAAGAAAGTGGAGATCCAAATGGGATCTCTATCATCCATTCCTCAAGATCGACAGTGGAGATCTAGACAACTAGATCCATCAAAAACAAAATTGAAAAAAATAAATAAATAAATAAACATTGTCTTCTCCCAAATCTGTAGAGATCTTTTAACAAAATTGAAAAAAAAAAAAAAAAAAATCATCTTCTCCAAATCTGTAGAGATCTTTTCTCCAAATTTGAAAAACATGATCTTCTTGTCCAAAAACATCATCATCTCCAAAAATCAAATAAGAAAACACAAACCAAACCGATTTGAAACCCCCCAAACACAAACCAAAACTGATTTCAACAATCACAAACACAAACTGAGCTCGCCATACACCAAAATATTCATCACCAATCCCAAACACATGCACAGCCTCACACCTAGAAGACCACCACCAACACCGGCGAAGGAGAGAAAGACAGAGAGAAGAGAGTTGATCTTGCCGGCAACCAAGAGAGAGGACGCGAGAGAGGAAAGAACGAGAGATTGTTGCTAGGAGTCATGGAAGGACCTTTGGGGGGGGGCTTAAAACCACCTTGGCCTTCTTAAAAAAAAAAATAGCAAAGAAAAAACTTAAATTAATTAAATAACTAATTCTAAATCCTAGTCAGAGTAATTTTTTTTTTTTTTCCTTTTTCTTCTTTTTATAATAACAATCATCTCTCCCCATTCTTTAAATTTGGTTCAATCTATTAATCAAAATCAACATTTAGATATGTTTGAGTGAATATTACAGCTTTAAATATTTTATTTTTTTACTTTAAAAAAAATATTTTATTTTGTTACTTTAAAAAAATATTTTATTTTGTTTTGAAATTTTAGGGTTTTTGTTAAATATTTTAGATAATGAGATTTTAGGAGTAATCCAATTATTATTTAATCCAATTTTAAATTTACAAAGTAACGATATTGTTAAATGAATTTCATTAAATTTCTCAAAACATTGTATTAGTATATTTTGAATGATTCAAACTAATATAAGAATATTGTATGAGTTAATTAGTGTTCGCATTTGCGTTTCATGTTTCTCTTATAATTTAATTTGACTTTTTAAAATAAAATAAAATTTTGTAATGTATTTATTTAGAATATACATTTTTTGAGGACGTCTCACTATGTCCTCCTAACTAAGTGATGTCGATGTTCAGTAAAATAAAATAAAATAAAATTTCTAGCCTACCCTAGTCTTCAATCCTGGTTACGTCCCTGCTAGGAGTTTAATTGGATTTAAAATGGGAACCGATGGGTTTTGTAGTTGGAATCCATTTATTGTATTGCCCTTCTTTAAATTTGTTTTAATTAATAAATACCACTAATTTACCTTATTACCCTTACTTCCATAACGTCAAGTAATGAGTCTTTTAAAAAAGGCGGATATTGACTATTAATTAAAATGTTAGGGTTAAAAATGGCCAATACAAAAACAAGAGGGTGCAAAATGTCTAATACCTCAAATGTTAGGGAGGAAAATGATAATATCCCTTTAATCAATTGAGATTCAATGTATACATTTAACCAACTAAAGATTCATTGACAACATCAGCGATAGATGATAATTCAACAACTTTAGAGCCTATTATATGCAAGAAAACAACCAAAACATCAATAACACTAAATAATTTCTTCTTATAGTATGAGAATTCAATCCCAAAACTTTTGAGTACATTACAAAAAATTAAAGATAAGATCCAACTAGGACTTAAACGTCTAGAAAAATTAATAAAAAACAAGCATCAGAACTCGGTAGATTTATATTTCAAGAAAACATATAGTCAATCCTATATATATATATATATAATTTGTAACAAATTATTAATTTATGGAGGAATGAGTGAGACAACATATTCTTACAGAGAAATCTTAGAAATTTATTACATTATAATTGAATCAAAATTATTAATTTATTTCTTTGACAAAAGTTGGCACATATAAAAGAAATAATTAATGTATCTAGCTAGTATTAAATAAGAGATAATTTAAATCAAAGTATAACTTAATCCATGGTTTAAACTTGTAATACATATATTATTTTCCTGCAAGGGTCCATTTTTCCACCTTAGAGAGACCTTATGCTATAAGTCCAGAATTGTCAACAAAAAAACTGTGATGATACAAAATTCAATGAGAAATTATTAAACTCATGACAATCATAGAGGGAAATAAGCGAAGAAGCGATCTATCATCTGATAACATTCCTTGGACTTGTACTCCGGAGCAACATGACCTGCCCCTGTGACAATCAAAACCATACAAACTGTTAAGTTACTTATGAATTATATATATATATATCATCAACAGCATATATAGCTAAAGTTGATGATTTGTTCTTGCCTTTACTGTTGCATATATCAATGTATAGTCACCACTACTACTCATAAACTTCTCAGTGTATCTGCATCATGAGATTGGTTTTTAATTAGCATTCAAATTCAAAACCATCAAATGTAAAAAAAATTGGTGTCCTAAGACCACACGTACCCGGAGACTTGACCGTCAACGAACCAAGGTCGCCAGTATTCATTTGTAGTCAAATTAAGAGTACGAATCCAATTTTGAGTTCCAATGTGTGGGACGGAGAAATCGTGATCCCCACTGAAGAACATTTTCCCAAATTTCAGAATTGATGATTTGGCTAAAATAACAATACCATCTTGAGAAAAATAATAATAATTGCAAAGAAGTTGACCTGTATATGAGAGCTCGAAGGCTGGTCTCGGTGAGATTCTTTTGATAAGGCACACTGCTTAAAACAGTCTTTGTATAGGCTAGGGTGGCATTGCACCTCTTCCACACTCCTTTTGTGTTCTCCCTAACTTGAAGAGCTTCTCTAACTCTTATGTCATTAGCCCATACCGCAGATAGCACATAATTATAATCCTGAAACAAATTACACATGTTAGAGACCATTTCCTGTTAGTTTAAGCTTTTAGGTCTGATGGTATTAGAGTTTGGTTTACTAACAACACCATTTATCATCACTTGCAGCTTTCAAATAACAAGTTTTTGTTAATATTAGTGTTTACTTTAGCTTGTCATGTCATAAGATTTTAGTAAGTTTAGATAAGTAGAATTACCCGGCACCAGAATGCACTCCCATTTTTTACTTCTGTAAGAGGAATATCTGCAAGGTCTAAATCTGCGAGTGATCTTCTTCCTTCAATTTTTTTTAGGTTTTGCGACTTGGCAATAGGGCTCCAAAACATTCATAGTATTTATTTGAAGCACCAACTGAAAATGAAATTAAAGATGATTAAATATTCCTGTAAAAGTGATAGTACTGATTGTAAAGTGATGAGCATTGGCCCTCTAATTACCTCTTTGTATGTAGCCATTGCTGTAACACAACCTGTGTTGCTTGCATTTATGTTAACATAATCTCCTCCACAATGCTCTTTAAGTGACTGCAAAACCACAATATTACATGCTTTAGAGTTATATAATACAACACTTACTAGCATTTGCTTACCGAGAGATGGATGTAGTGTAGTTTAGTACATTATAGAGTTCAGTTGATATGAGTGTGACTCGATGGGCAAAAGGGACAAGTGAATTGGCGTCAATATATGAATCAGTCTTCGGGTTCCCAAGGATGTATCCCTGTCAGTTACAAATGAAAATGTCAAACTCAAAAGTTTAAGATGATAGGAAATGGTATAACAATAGTAATTAAGTACTCTTAAAAAAAAAAAAAAAAAAAAACCGAGATTAATTAGAAGAAGAAATCATGACAAGTTAGAAAGAATCGTCAAATCAAAGTTGTATGACAATAAGATTAATTACTTTCAAGTTCATAAATGGCTCCAGTCCAATAGAGTTGCCATCAAGAACATGTTGAACAACAATAGGAAGAGGAATGCCAGAGTAAGAGTCGCCGCCGATGAAGAGTTGATTACTTAAGAACTGGGGATGCTCTGTTAACCACTGCACATTGCAAAACAGCAATATATAAACAGTAACATTAAATTTGATTGAACCATGAAATTGATGTTTTGTGATTCTATTTTGGTACTGGTACCTTTCTTAGAAACTCATAGGTCTGTGCTGCAGATTTGGTGTCGTTAAGGTAATAATTTTCTTGGGTTGTAGAATAAGAGAATCCAGTGCCCACTGGTGCATCTACATATATAATATTGAGGCCCTGGAAAAATAAAATTATGATATTTAATTATGACACTAGGAATCCTAAAATAAGTGTGAAAATTTTGTACCTTTGTCCATGTAGATGGAGATAGGTGGAGTGATGGTAAACTTCCATTATAATTACCATAATCAAAAGTTACTGGACCTGCAAAATTAATTGAAATGGAAAACAAAATGTAAATTATTAATGAAAATCAAAAAATTCAAAATGAAGAAGCTATTGTGCTCAAAGAAACTGACCATGTTCATAGAAGAAAGCAGAGAAGAACAGAGCAACCAGGTCCACCAGTGAGCCAAAGCATAAGAGGATCAAGTGCAGGGCTCCTCAGTGACTCCACAAAGTAGTAAAATAGCTGCGACTCGTTCGATTCACCAACACCTATATATCTACATACAATATATAATTTATATATTGCATTAGCCTCAGATGTCAACAAAAACGTTTTTTTATGTACAAAATCACATCAAAAATACAGAGAGCTCAATTACCCAGTTTCAAGATAGAAGGGGAGTTCACCATCAAAACCAGGCAGCTCTGTCACAACATGAGCTGCCGAAGCGAAGCCGAAAAAGAAGAAGAAACACAGTAAAACACATTGCAATGCAAGTGATGTAACATTTACTTCGATGGTTAGCTTCCTCTTTGGCCATTGCTGCAACAAGTTTGTTCAAGTGCAGCTTTAACTTTGATGTTTTATAGTATAGGCACGTTTTAAATTTGTTGTGCAGTGAAGAAAGGTAGCTATGCAATGTACCAAACAAATTATATATGGCATGTGGTCTATACATCTATACATCAATGTGATATATATCAGAAAATCTCATATGTGGACTTACAGTTCACATAGTTTTTAGTAGGGGAAATTGTATTTTAGTCCCCGTAGTTTGTCTTAATCTACGTTTAGTCCACAGTTTTTAGAATTGTAACTTTTAGTCCATCTTTAACAGAATCTGTCAAAAGGATAGATTCTGTCATGTCAGAATTATTGGATGTAGATCATTAAATTTACATACTTTGACTCAAAGTGTATGCATTTGTCAAAGTTTCTCCATAATCAGTGCTCCACATGCATTAGGACTGATATAGTTACATTAATACGAACTGACCAGAACATGACCGTATACACACACACACACACACACACAGAGATATATATATATATATATATGGGAGAGCCGTAATCAAGCGACTTTTGAAGCCAAACAAATCTCGGTTGATCAAGCTTCAGACTTGATTAAATTTCGAATAGTCTAGTGGTTTAAGCACCTTAAAAAGGGGTCCTTCGAACCCGTAACAGCTTTGCTGTTGAATTTCCAAGACCTGTGCATTGAGAAAAGAAAGTTCAAAATGGATCCCTCCTTTTGTGGATAACTTTAAATTCAATGTGGATGGCTCTTCCGCAGGCAATCCGGGTCCAATTGGCATTGGAGGGGTTTTAAGAGATTCGAAAGGAACCGTTCTTTGCTTATTCTCCCAGTTTATCGGTGAGGTCGACTCTAATACTGCAAAGGTGATGGCAATCAAAAGAGCTGTTCTGTTGGTGGCTGCGAATTTGATGCTTGGTCGTCAACATATCTACATTGTAAGTGACTCTAAATTGGTGGTTTCTTGGGTTAATGAAGGGGCGTTTGGTAGCTTGAATCATTTCGATTCTATTTTCGAAATTCGTAGAAGTTTGAAGAAGCTCCCTTGTGTGATTGTTGTTCATGATTCGAGGTCCTTTAATGCCTTTGCGGATAGCCTAGTCAAATAAGGAGCTAGCCCTGGTTCAAATGTCGTTCTATGGGGTGCTTATTAATCTTCGTTTCTTCCTCTGTTTCCAGTGTATTTTTGCCTTTGTCTAAGGTCTGTGGCTTTTCTTTTTTGGTGGGGTGTTGTCCTGTTGTTTTTGTGTGGGTGCTTTTCCCCTTTCGGGATTTCTTCCAGTTGGCCGATGAATATATATTAACTTTTCAAAAAAAAAAATATATATATATATATATACAGTCTTTCTATTGTCAGTTTGTCCTGACAATAAATATATCAGGACGAAGCGTAGACCACAAATTATGGAGAAGTTTTGATAAGTGCATACACTTTGAGTCAAAGTATGTAAATCTAGTGGTCTACATTCTTTGTCATGATATATTTATTGTCAAGACAAACTAATAATAGAAAATTTATATATATATATATATATATATGTAATGTAATATGGTAGGCCCACATTTATTATTTAAATGTTGGCCCATGGGATTGGTCTCCAATCCGGTGAACCCACAATACATTGCAATCATGTCCAATCCTAGGTGTCAAATGCGTCCAAAAGGGCTTCTTTGCTAGCTTGTATTACATTAGGAGTTTAAAATATATTACAATAACATAATACAATATTTGGTTTGTTTTGTATCAGTTAATGATGGGTTTGTCTTATATTAGCTAATACATTTTATATGGTCTCATAAGATGTTGTATTAGCTAATATAAATAGTATAGAAATAATAATAATAATATATCAAAATAAATATAATAATAAAAAAAACTAAAAATTATTATAGCTATAATTATAATAATTATAATGATGATGATGATAGTAGTAATAATAAATTTTAATAATCATGATAATAATGATAATAAGAATAAGAATAAGAATAAGAATAAATTTTAAAATTAATAATTATAATAATGATGAAGTTGATAAGAATATATATTTAATAATAAATTTTAATAATTATACCAATAATGATAATAAAATATAATATACAATAATAACATTTAATAATAATATTATTGATAAATAAAGTTTAATAATAATAATTTAAAAAATAATATAATTTTATTTTAAAAAGCTATAATTTAAAGTAAATTAAATAAATACTGCATGAATTTAATTAACTAAGAATAAAAATAAAATGGTATTCATAGTATAAATCTAAAAATGATATTAAGTTAAATAAAATATTAAAAATATTGTCAAATATTATTGATATCTTTAAACTTAAGTTATTAAATTGGTAATAGTATACAAAATCAGCATTAAAATTTTAACATCTCTATATAATTTTTGAATAATTGTGGTTCCATTCAAAATATGAAAGATTGATAAGCGGTACGCCTCATAAACAGTTTGGTGCGACTCACCTTTCAAACCAAACTCAACTATCCTCTCCATTCTCATCCAACTGTCAAAAGTGAGAGCAGACCAACTCATTCTTTTGCTCAACTTCTCATATTTGGAATTTCTGCTGATTTCTAATGTTTATAATATGTATCTCATAATCAACAATATTGATATATTACAAGACAATAAAAAGTTCATCAAGAACTCATAAGGTGTTGATTCATATATTATTTAGTGTAATTTATTTTCAATTAATGTTGAACATTTTTTCTAGATCTAATGAGGATTTGGTTTATCTATATGAGAGAATGAAAAGAAAATGACTCGGTCACCACTAATTATTAACAATTTTAATGTCTCACGTTCTTTCAAAGTCTGATGTTTTATAGTGTAGGCACGTTTTTAAATTTGTTGTGCAGTGAAGAAAGGTAGCTATGTAATGTACCAAACAAATTATATATGGCATGTGGTCTATTCATCTATACATCAATGTGTGTATATATACATATATCAGAAAATCAAATCTTCATTCTTATTATCATATGTGGACTTACAGTTCACATAGTTTTTAATAGGGGAATTTGTATTTTAGTCCCCGTAGTTTGCCTTAATCTTACGGTTTTTTAGAATTGTAATTTTTTAGTCCTATAACAGAATCCGTTAAAAGGACAGATTCTGTCATGTCAGAATTGTTAAATGACCTTAATGCCCCTGATGTGTGTTGATCCATTGAAAAGACCGTTTTACTCTTAATTTTGTCTTTTGTTTGAGTAATGTAATTACAGTTTTACCCTCTAAGATATTCATTAAATAAAAAATATATTAAAAAAAACTAAAAAAAAAAAAAAATTAAAAACACAATTGAAAAAAAAATGGATCTCCACAATTAAAAAATTGGAAATATATCTTTTTTTTATTTTTTATTTTTATTTATTTAAAAATAACAAAAAATTTATAAAAAACAATGTGGTTGATCTCTACCATCAGATCTGGAACATCTTCTCCAACACAAACATACCACCACAATCTCTTTGTGATCTTCTTCACACATAAATTAACAACACCATCTTATGTTGATCTCTACCACTAGATCTAAAAGATCTTCTCCAACACAACAGACCACCACCATCTCTTTGTGATCTTCTTCAAACAAAAATTGACAACACCATCTTCACCAATAGACCACAAACAAAAACTCAGATTTGGGTGTGCACAGCTGCATTGGGCGCGTCATGGGCTACAGCGTTTGGGCTTCAATTTGGGCCACACCTGACCTGCCCACTTGAACTAAAACGCACCGTTTCATGAGTAGAAGGCGTGGCTATCTGTGCTTGGCGTGGCAAATTGCAATTCAACCCCTGCATTCTTCAGAATTCACGATAACTTCAATTCTTCCTCCAATAATTACACTTTTGCCCCCTTTTCACCAAAATTACTCCAATGCCCCTGAATTCTATAAATTCCTGAAAACACTTAATTTACACAATTAAATCACAGAATAATGCCCAAGAATCAATCAAAAGGGGAAGGAAATGGGGGCCAAAATCATACCAATTTTGGTTCGATCAGCTGCTGTTGGTATTGATATATATTTGTTGTTGCTGGTGTTGTGATGAGGCATCTTAGATATTATGCTAATTGTTTGAAGTCCTTTTTGTGATTGGTGTTGCCTTCTTTTTGGTGGGTTCATATTTGTTTCCGATTCTTGTATTATGGCATTATCTTCTCATTCCTTACATTCTCCTGGTGTTGGAGTTTCTATTACTATTTGTTACCTGAAAATCGTTATTGGGACGGGATTCCAAATAACAACTTTAAAGGGGACCAAGATCGAGATTGACTTTGGTCGGAGGGGTATCATGTAGTTCGATACCGACTAAGTCCCTGTCAAAGCAAGAGCTATATAATGTTTATGAAATTAATCAACAATAGGTTTTATTTGATTGTCACTTTTCATTACAATACACGAACTATTTCTTATATGGATTACAATGGTGTATGGATCATAATCACGAAGATGGAGATGGTGATGGTGGAGAAACTGTGCCTGTCGATAAGTAGTGTGTAGGGTTTTTTTATTCTCTTTTTGGCCCCCCACCCCCCCCCCCCCCCCTCTTCGATGAATAAACTGTTGTATATATAGGTCCTGCTTGCTTGCTATGCACTTCTACAATCTCGGGTTAGGGTTTGGCAGCTGTAGGATCCTCTTCTTTTTATGAGGTAATCTCGGAGTTTTTACGTGCAGAATTCAGTCTTTCCTTTCTAGGAGGAATCAATCTCTTACCTTCCTAATTGGACTCTTACTGTGTTGACCTGTTCAAATAGGATCCTTTGGCGGGAGGGAGTATAACCCCTTTGTACGGCGACGTTTTTACTGGATCTTCGTGGAGTTTTGAGTTCCTAGAGTTAGAATCCTGCTTCCTAGTGCGCTTTTACTTAGCAGGCTGTCCATATCTAGTAAGCGTCCTTCTGACGGTAGTAGGGGGATATGTAGCTGACTTTGTAACAGGGTGATTAGTAGAACTCCGTGTCGGGGTGCTGCGGGGTCCATAGGAAACCCGGTCATAACCGGGTTTGATCTCGTTGTGAGTTCTGGTGAGTATTTCAGCTTTCGGCCACTTTGTTGAGCTAAGATGCTGGCGGGGTGGACCCCGTTGAAGGAGGTGCTTATTTGGGCCAATCGGGATCCACTCTGTCGAGGTATCCTGATTGTGTTCGCACTCCTATATCCTTCTTATGTCGAGGTGAAAAATTCTTCTTTGGTCCCTCGCCAATTTTGGCGATTAACAGAAGTCCCCCCTGACTTGGACACTGATACCTTGTCGGGGTCGGGGGTCGGGGTCGGGGTCGGAAGTCAGGATCTTTTTGTTTGTTTGAAGGATTTTCTACCTTATCCGCTTACTTCCTTGTCTGACTAGGTTTCCACTTAGGAGGAGGAAATCCTTATTTTATCCGTTATAATCGACTGCGTGTCGATCATTGATTGGATTCCTCGTTTTTCAAAAAGAGCCGTTTTGGTGCGATTAATGCGGAAAACGCCTCAACCCATCCTTCCGGTCACCGATTCCGGTTTCCGAGTAAGTAATCGTCATTCCTCCTCTATAAATAGACCGGCTCTACTGGCGCTTCTCACTTTCGAGCTTTTAGACTTTTCAAAATCAAACGAGAACCAAACTCTTCCTGACTTCCTTTCTTTCTTACTTTCCAATCTTCTAGAAATTCTTCTTCTCTTCTTCTCCTATAATGGCCTCTTCTTCCCAACTTCCTACTTCTCAAGAAAACTTTAATGATCAAAACCCCTCTACAGCGAGGAATCCCATCCATCCTGATCCCGCTTCCTCTCCCCAGTCCGATAGCATTGACGCCCTTTTCAGTACGGAGGCGACTGACTCGGTGATAGATTCCCTGACGTCGGAGAAAGGGAAACGAGCTCGAGAGGATGACGGAGCTTCTGATAACACCCCGCAGGCTCAGCGCCTTTGTTCCACTCGACACCCGTGACCCGAGTCCGGGGTTTTCACAATCAGCCTGAGGATCTGATCACTATCAGTGATCCGATGGACGCGGCGAAGGTAGGTGGTGGTGGTGGTGGTGGAATACACTGGTGAAAGGGTTTTGCTAGTTGGGGTCTGGGCCGGCTCTTTCGCCCTTTTTCATGATGGGAGGATAGTCCCCGACTCTATCTGCACCCAGGATACTCTTGTCAAGCTGAGGGAGGAATATATGATCCCAGATAACATCATCCTCTCCCTTCCTTACCGCGGGTATGACGTCTACACCCCGCCTCTTAGTCGCCTGTTAATCCATAAGGTAGCCTTCGAATGCGGTGTCCGACTGCCCCTACATCCCACACTCCGCTGGGCCTCTTGTCGCGTTGGAGTTGGCCCCCCTCCAGATCTCGCCGGGGTTCTGGAAACATCTAACAGGGTTCCTGGTGCTCTGGAAGGAGCAGTGTGAGAAGGATCACATCGAGCGGGAGCCGGGATTTGACGAACTCCGCTATCTTTTCAATATCGCCAGTATGGTACCTCGGGGTCAGTTCTACCTAAGGGCGTCCAACGACTTGAAGTTCACTGTCCCAGGGGCAAATGTGAAGTACTCGGTGCCCTGGAAGGAGGAATGGCTCGTGGTGGAGGGCGAGTGGGGGCATACTGCCTTTATAGGGGGGGTATGAATACCCCGTCCCCACTCAATTTACAGCAAAGGACAAGTGGGCAAAGGGGACGCTGGCTCCTGAGTCCCGGGAGATTTTAACAAGGATCATGAAGAGAGGGTACACCAACATGCGGTATCTTGCTTTCGAT